>JAOXOA010148102.1:0-10016 GCA_028566315.1 Rudbeckia hirta
ATCTATCGGTTAACTTGAAGCTTCATTCGTGTTAATTAACCCGAGTCTTAGGACAAAGGTTAAACACATCCATGGATTTTAATCCATTCCTACTCCGTGGTAGTAGAACCCTGCAAGATTATTCTGGCACGTGGGAGACCTTTAAACAATGTTTTGGGCGAGTTTGCACACGCTCAGGTAAATACATCTTAACTACTTCGAAAACATGGAATTAATATAGGCGAATAGCCAAATGTGTCTTTATAATATTAAATCGTACTTGGGGTACGATGAATTGATTTTTAAGGGTAGTGCTCGGGAATACATAGCATGTAAGGGTAGTTTATTATACATACACATAGATCTGTTGTATTCGCGTTTCGGCGGACACTTCGTATTGTGGTGTAATTAGCTCACCGGGGTACTGTTCCGTAGACCATGTAATGGGTGGACACTACGTACTGGGGTGAAATTCGCTCATCGGGGTACTATCCACGGACCATGTTTCGGGTCGGGATTGTACTGGAGTGTAATTAGCTCACTGGGGTACTGCCGACTTTTAACAAAGTTGCCTAAGCTGGACTGTATAGGTCCAAACTTCCAGACCAAGCACGTAAAGCTAAGAAAATCAATATATGAATATGTGTATATTAATTCCATGCAATGAAAACCATTTTGTTTGTGGTCGGTTGGGTGTATTTACCAGCTTTATGCTGATTTATTTTTAGAAGGTCAAGTTTCTTGAAATAACTCTAATTAAGGATGCAGGAGTTCAGCTGAATCCGGGATGTGGCTTACCTGGTATTCCAGCATATGGAGTCACACTTTTGTTCAAGCGATGTATGTTTTGACTCTTGTTTGATATAGGAATGTTAATTTCATGATTTAAAAGAGACGAGTTGTTTTAATAAATGGTATTTTACTTACTATATGTACTTCCACTGTAACAAACTGTTGTACTAAAATGTCACACGAGCTAACCCCGGTCCACCTGGGCCAGACAAATGGATGGAAAAATCTTGGGCGTGACACCATTTCTCAGGCATCGTCCGTTGTCCTACCTTCTACCCGTGCAGACGTTACGGTGCTGCCCTCTAGTGTTTTTTACTCTTCCCATGAAGCCATCGGTACAATTGTTGAGAAATCATCGATGTTTCCTGTAAAGCCTCCAGTAAGTCTACCAGTCTCTACGCTGTCTTCTGGCTTTGTTGCACAGGTTGTTGACGTTGATGACTCCGGTCCCTAAAACCCTTCCAGTGCTACCAACATACAATCCTCTATGTATACACAGAAACTAACCCCAATGCTTTCCGGCCGCAGCTTACACTTGTTGAGAATGTACCTTCGCTTCTGGATCATCCGGACATGTGCCGAAACTTGTTGATGAACATCTTCCCCCTTGCCATGATAGAGACAATAGTCGAGAAGACGCATAGGGAAATGTCCGATGGTATAGCTGGTGCTACGGTTGGTTTGACGGCTTATCTGGCCAAGGTATGTACTCAATGGGCGAGCTGGAGAAGGGAGCTAGACCAGGCCCGTGAGAAAATTGCAGAGTATGAGCAGAGCATTGAGGAAAGCCAGTCACTAAGAGAGAAGGTTCAGAATCTCGAGCTCGAGATTGAGAAAGATCGATCTGCTCTTCTTCAAGCTCAAGAAAATGCTGCAACCTTAGAGCAAGAGCGGGAAGCTATTGCGGAAAATCAGGAACAAAAGTTGGAAACCCTTACAAAAGAGTTTTTAGAAATGACCGCCTTACTTGCCACCCAGGATGCCCAAATCATAGCCCTAAACCACGAAGTGTATGACTGCAAGCAAACCCGCACTGCCGAATTGCATCGTAGTGAGGTTGCGGAGGATTCCCTTAGGGCTGATAATAAAAACTAAGTGTGGTTATTGAAACACGAGATTTTTTTTGTGTGGACGCCGTCCTTGGAAACGAAGAATTCACCATTTTTGTTGTCAGGGTGAATCTTGCAACCGAGCGGGCTGGGTTTCATGATGGGCTTAATGCGGGTTTAAAGCAGTTGCAGAGAAGAAGCCTGTCGAGGCAGTTGAGGGATTTGATGCAGGTGCTCGTGAGAAAGTTGAAGAAGCCCAGATGGCCTTTTATAGAGAAACGTTCCCCACTATCGACGCTTTAAAAGGCTCTGACTCAATTCCAGAGTAGTACTGTTTAATTACGGAAACCTCTGATGATAAGAATGATGATGTTGATAGGAATACATCGTAGCAAGGGCCCAGTGTCGGGGCAACTTCATGAAGCACGTTGATAACTTTTCCTTTGCCAATTTGTAATGGTGGATGTTGTAGTACCTGATGTTTTGTGCTGATGGTTATTTTGTGAAACATGTTACTTGACGATGAATATTGTAGCACCCTTTGTTGTTATATGTCTTAATTTCCTTGTTTGTCGGATATTACTTTCTTCTATTATGCTTGTCTTGTTGATGAAGACTTATTTCGCACCTTGCCTTGGTTGTTGGTCGGTGTTCCGGACTTATGCTCTTAATAGATTTTGGCTGCCGGTGGGTGTTCCAGGCTTATGCTCTTTTTTAATAAAGTTGCCTGCCGGTGGATGTTCCGGGCTTATGCTCTTAATAGAATTTGGGTGCTGGTGGGTGTTCCGGGCTTATGCTATATTTTAAATAAACTTGGCTGTCGGGGGTGTTCCGTGCTTATGCTCTTTTTCTTGGACGACCTGTATACTTTCAGGACTTATACTATATATATATGTATATATATATATATGTGTGTGTGTGTGTGTGTAATCGGGCTTTTCAAAGTCCTTGATTTTCCCGAATGTGTTGGGTTCCTTATCAAAGTATCCTTTGTACGCATATATTTGTTTCGTGCCGCTGCCCCTTATCCTTAGGCCACGTAGTCCATAGGACAAGGAAGGATGGGTTGACCACCCCATACCCGGCTGCATGGCGTGGTACTCAGATAGATGCATCCTTAAGATACGCCAAATATGACAAAAAGTATTGAAGGGAAAAAACTGCATTCATTTGTATGTGAATTTTATACTTCAAGTCTTGGAATTTTACATGTAGCATTTTCTCAACTGCTCGATGTTCCATGTGCGAGGAACGAAGGAACCGTCCAACCGCACAAGTTTGTACGCACCCTTTCCGAGGACTTTTATTACTTAGTACGGTCCTTCCCAACTTCTCCCTAACTTTCCTTATGGAGCGGCTCTGCTAGCCTCATTAAGCCGAAGAACATAGTCCCCAATCTTGAACTCCACTCTTTTAACTCTAGCATTATAGTATTTATTTTACTTTTTCTTTGTACCGTGCCTCTTTAATGGCTGGCATTTCAAACCCTTCTTCCTTTAAGTGTCAATTCAGATGCAGATCGTTCTCATTTTCCTGCGTATTAATTTTACCCATCATCCTTGTCGGGATCCCTACTTTAGAAGAGATAACTTCCTCTTGGCCATAAGTTAAACTGTAGGAAGTCTAGCTTGTACTTGTTTTATGCATGGTGAGGCAGGCCCATAAGACGTTTGGTAATTCATCCAGCCAAGATAGGACTTCGCTACCCAATCGTGTCTTAGTTCCTTCTATTATCGTCTGATTATGCCTTTCTACCTCCCCGTTGGCTTGCGGATGTGCGACTGATGCGAACACCTGTTGGATCCCTAGATCTGTGCAACACTGCTGAAGTGTAGCATCCGTGAATTGGGTTCCATTATCACTAACAATTTTTAAAGGACTACCGAATAGGAAAATCAAGTTTTCCCAAATGAACTTCTTGATATTAAACGCGGATATAGTTGCGAGGAGCTTGGCCTCTACCCACTTTGTAAAATAATCCACTGCCACCACCAAGAACTTTAGCCTACCTGAGGCTTCGGGTAAGTGTCCCACAATGTCTATGCCCCATTGTTGAAAGGGCCATGAGGCTGTTACCGGGATGGGTTCGCTACCCATATGTGTAGTTGGCATTCCCTGCATCTTCGTAACTCTGTCAACGCCATCTGGTGCATGCCTGGGCAGTACTATCCGATGTTTATTAGTTTTGCCACTACGGCCCTTAATCCCGCATGGATTCCACAGATACCCTCGTGGACATCTTTTATTAAGTAAATTGCCTCCTTTCATCAGCACACCGCAATAACGGCCTAGATACAACCTCATGTATAACTTCAATCCATTTAATACATAACTTAATGCTTTATGTCTTAATTTCATGGCCTGCGCCTTAGATTGGGCAAGTCCCCACTTTGCAGATATCTTACAATTGGCGTCATCCATGTTTCTCTTTCTAGTCTCACCAGGTTTACCGTGTGCTCCTTGATTGGTGGCTGCTCTAGCATCTGCACTCTTACTTTATTCATGAAGTGACCAAACTGTGTAGACGCCGACTTACTTAGCGCATCCGCTTTCTTATTGTCTCCCCTTGGCACGTGTACTACCTCAAATGATGCGAATTGCGACATTAGTTTTTTCACCTTCTTCAGATACTCCAGCATGTAGTTTCCTTTTGCTTCATAGGAGCCATCAATTTGGTTGGCAACCAACTTGAAATCTACATGGGCTCTTACACGCTTTGCTTTCATTGTTTTTGCTAGCCTTAGACCCACGAGTAAGGCTTCGTACTCCGCTTCATTGTTCGCACTTTAAAACATAATTACAAAGCGTACGTCAATTCCACCCCTTCCGGACTAATTAAGATTATTCTAGCTCCCAATCCTTCACCATTTGTCGAACCGTTAGTGTGAAGTGACCACATAGACGGTTCGTCTTCCTTGTTTTCTAACATCAAATCATTCAGGACTTCTTCTTTAGACCCTGAGGGGATTTCAGATACAAAATCTACGAGAACCTATCACTTGATTGTCGTTCTTGGTTTATAAGAGATGCCCAGCGCCCCAAGCTCGATTGCCCATTTGGCTAACCGTCGTGACAATTCCGATCTAGACAATACCTGACTTAGCGGATATTAGTTAATACCTCGACGCGATGCGCTTGAAAGTACCTCCATAATCTTCTAGGTGCATTGACCAAAGCTCGTGCCAACTTTTCCTAAAAAGAATATCTTATTTTCGAAGGTGCTAAGACCCGAATCACATATAATATAGGTAACTGTACCCCATTTCTTTCTGCCTTTAGCACCGCACTTACTACCATGTCCACCACGCCCATGTAAAACTTCCGCAGGAAACAGGCTTGTCATTATTAGTACATAACTCAACCTCCTTTTCAACTGGTGGAATGCTTCCACTACTTTGTTTGTCCATCTAAAATTGTTCTTCGTCAAGCAATTTTTCAGTGTTCTTATAAAAGGAGCAGAAAGCTCTGCATTCCGTGTTAGGAAACGATTTATGGCCGCCAAGCGTCCATTTAACCGTTGTATGTCTTTCAAAGTATGTGGGGAACGCATCTGCTGAATCGCTGAGACCTTATCTGGATTTGCTTTGAATCCATTCATCACCACTGCGATGCCCAAAAACTGCCCTTCCTTTACTCCGAATGTACATTTTTCTGTTATGTTGGATTTTCGCAATGTATCGGACGTCTTGATTATGTCTAAGATTAGTTTAGGTCCTTCTCATTGCTCTTGATTACGAAGTCATCAACATACACTTCCACATTTTTTCCAATCTAGTTTTCAAAAACATTATCCATCACGCGCCGGTATGTGGCCCCAACAATTTTTTAATCCGAAGGGATTTTAGTAAAACAATAGATGCTTGCGTCTGTGTAGAATGTCGTTTTATCCTCATCTTCCTTTGCCATCATAATCTGATGATATCCCTTATAAGCATTAAAGAAACACTTGTATTTGAATCGTGCGATCGCATCAAATTTTTCATCTATGTCAGGAAGTGGGTACGCATCTTTTCGACATGCGCTGTTAATGTCTTTGAAATCGATGCACATTCTCCATTTTCCATTACTTTTCTTCACCATTACTAGGTTGGCTATCCATGTCCGATACTTACTTCACGCACTATCTCTTTCTTCTCCAACTCCTGTACCTATTTTATTACTGCCTTGCGTCGCTCCTGGGCCATTCTCCTCTTCTTTTGGGCCACTGGCTCCACCGCTTATATGTTCGTAATCGATGCTCCACAATGTTATGCTTCATGTCCGCAGGTTCCCATGCAAAAATATCCATGTTATGCTTCAATACCTTTCGCAATCTTTCTTCAGTTAGTGGTGAGAGTGATGTACCAATCATAATGAGTTGATCAGGGAACCTTGGGTTAATATAACTTTGCCCTCGGAGATTTCTATTGACACTTTGCTTCTTTTAAAGGGTGTGGGAATCTCCAGCACGCCTTGATCACCCTTATATCTTGGAGTCTCACCTGAGTTAATTACTACTTGCCCCTTAGGTGTGTTGAAGAAGATTGTCGCGTGTGGTGGGGAGACAACAATTCCATATTATGCCTGATTCGGTCTACCAATAATCAAATTTTGATGATTTATAGTGTGGACGACATACCATTCTACATCCATTGTGATCTCGCATGCTCCAAATGCAGAACTACCGGCATGCGTAACTTTCCTATTGGTGCAAAAGGAACATCCGTGAAGCTTTGCAGACACATTTCACATGGAACGATCTTTCATTGATCTTCCTCATGCAGACGTTGAAACAAACTTTCATACATGACATCAGCCTCTGCCCATGTATCCAATAGAATTCTCCTCACTTTGTAATCACCAACCAATGTGGTGATCACCACGCCCTCTGGATATTCTACCCGTGGCATAATTGGTGGAAGGATTAGGGGTCGTGCCATCCATGCCTCTAGGTTTGGGGCATTTCTTTTCGTGAGACGCACACTCGAGCGCCCTGCTACCCTTATCATATCCAACTCTTTTACCTCTTTCTTTTGACTCGAAACAGGTTGCGTTCCCTTGCGAAGTTCTTTTAATAGGTGTGAAAACTTACCTGATTGTATTGCGATGTCTATCTGCATTTGTAAATGATAACAATCGTTTATTTCATTCACCCACGTCTCTATGGTAATCGCAATACTTTGTTTTGTCTATCGGTTTACTAGGGTTTAATGGTCTTGGGTTTTCGAATTTCACCAAACCTGCCGCCAGTATTTCCTTGGGGCTCTTCACTAACCTTTTTACCCACTTCTGATGAGCGTTCCATCTCTGGGCTCCGCCCCCTCACGGGGTTTGGCGTACTCCTCCTTTTTCATTTCAGAGGCCGCGGGGCCTTCAAGTCTTGTCCACACATTATTGGCCTGTCCTCCCTTGACCTTTTACTATGCCCCTGTTTCCAGCCATCCTGTCTATCACGATGATTCTCTCTTTTATCGAAATCCCAACTATTTCGAATCGCTTCTTCAGCTTGCACATAATTCCATGCTACATCCATTACTTCCTTTATCATTTTTGACAAACCGTCCTTGCCATGTAACTTCCTTACCAACACATCGTTGCAGACCCTATGCACGAAACCCATTACCAATAACTCATCTGTAACTCCCATGATTTGTAAACTTTCTTTGTTGAACCTTGTTAAATAGTCTTCAGTGGATTCCCCATCCCTTATTCTAATATGTAAGACTTCTCTTTTATCCTTGGTGTATCGTTTTTGCTGATTAAACTGTTGTATATGGAAGATACTAATTCTTCATATCCATCAATCTTTCGTACCTGTAAACTACCGAACCAAGCGTGCGTCGTGCCCGTTAAAGTCTGAATGAAAATGTGGCACCAAATTGCATTGGCCACTGTTCCATCACTCCCGCGCTATTAAAAACACTCAAATGATCATCTAGATCTGAACTGCCATCATATTTCCCTACTGTTGTTGGCACTTTTATCTTTGCGGGCAGCTTAGCCCCTGCAGTTCTTCCCGAGAAATTGGAATTCAAGATTGAGCTAGTGGGTTTATATGGTTTCGACAGGTCCTCTTCTAGAGGGGCAGTCTCATTGGTGTTCTTACTGTTATCATTTAGAACCGCACCATGGTTCTCTATCCTCACCGCACCCCTTTGCACATTTTGAAGGGCGGTCTAAGTGGGTTTGTATGCCAGTAGTGCTTGTTGCTGTGCTTGAAGCCACTCCATCCCATTTAATGGTGGCATCCCCCCGGGCGTCATAAATGGAAAGCCAAAACCATAAGGTACTTGTGTTGGGGTCGTTGGTTGTCATTGTGAGCATGTGAAGGGATTCCCCGGTATAAACTGTTGGCTCTTTGGTGCCCCCATGCTACCATCAAATACTTGTTGTTGCCAATTTTGGTTACCTCTAACCGGCTCGTCCAACCCAGCCAGTACGGCTGCCATCCCCACTAAAGGTCCCCACTGCGTTGGACCGGACGCGGACACACCACCAGATGGTGGTGGTAGTAGTGGTGGTCTTGTTGAGCTACCACCACCATTTGGTCCTGAACTCGATGCACTAGGCATGTTCCCATAATACCATTGTGTTAGGGGGGGGGACTCGATGCCGAGAATGGGATTGGGTGAACCATGGAGTTACCCATCCTCGTCCCCGCATGAGCGACAATGCTACTTTTCGTGTTAAACTGTTGGTTTTGATTGAAGTTATTACCTCTCTGAGTAAATTCTGGAGGAGGCATGTGGCTGCCTTGATTATTCCTGAACTCTCGAACATTCTCAGCAGATTCTATTGTGATCATCTACCTTGTTGTGTTGTACGTCTACCCTGGAAAGTTCTGCTTTCTCCTCCCCTATTTGCCACCACTGGATTATGAGGAGGCGTCTGGCGCTCAACCTCGATGAATTCATCAACATCAGCGTAGAAATCCTCAAAAGTTTGCTACATCTGCATCCTTTGGTTCTAGGGGTTAGCCTATGAATGGCGCCAATGAAGAGTACTAAGTGAAGTCTTTCGGGTTATGAGGGATTAGTGATAAAGAGTTTCAACTCGTGTGTGATGTTCTCACCAGAAAATGCACAGGGAAACGAGTATGACGAGTAAGAGTAATACTATGTGATCACAAGTTGTACAAAATGGTGATGTGTGGGGGTATTTATACCTCCCTCTATCATATACATACAGATGAATATATCATCCATTATGTGAGAAAGCCATGAACGTGGTTGAGATGAAGACACATGTACGAGCAGGATTAACCCACCTTTGGCACTAAACTGCCCTCTGATTGGCAAGGATTATCGCCCACCCATATGCATGATGATTTTCACCAACGTCTCTTTCACAAGTGGGGTCCATCAAATCTCAACAACCTCCTTTCCACGTAGACCTTGAGGTTTCTAGAAATGCACAGACGATGCATAAGCCATCACACATGACCTCTTGGTGACCTCAGCTTACACCCGCATCCTCGTCTGGAGGCCATCTAGGAAACTTTGGCAAGACTATGAGCTTCCGCACCCTTCGCTATGATGCGGGGGCCAATGCTGTGTCTTCAACCTCATACTCGTAGTTAGGGTTTTGAGTCGAAAAACAGTTTTTGAGCTCAAAACAGATACATGGTCAACCATCATCTATTGAACCCAAGTGTCATGATTTGGTATGTCAACTAGTCCCAAGCACTAATTAGTTTAATATGGTTGTTGATTGATCATTGGTGGGATTGGTTTCGAACCGACCTCGTGTACTCGATTTTCCACTACACCACTCGAAAGATTTGTGATTCAAAAAAAAGTTTTGAAACCCTAAACATACATGATGAATCCTAACACAAATTGGTATATATAGATTTCTCTTTGGATTTATTTTTGTTATTAGATTGGGTCATTGTATAACTTTGTCTTGGATTGATTGATCCAGGATAGTCCGGATTGTGCGGATGGTATCTACTCCATCTTCGAGGTGGTGAAAGTATGTCAGGCTGTTTTTATTGCTTTTGTTTTGTTTTTTTTTTGTTGGCTGTGATAGCATGTTTCTCTAGCTTCTTTTGTAAGTTTAGTAATAGTATGGCACTCAGTCATGCTCTTGTATGTTCTTTTGGTTGATTAATAAAATTCACCGGGGTAACCCTTTACCCAAAAAAAACTTTGTCTTCGAATAAAGACATCACCAGATCACTGTGGTGTCTTTTGTGAGGTTGGTTTTTTTTGTTAG
>JAOXOA010149140.1:0-10015 GCA_028566315.1 Rudbeckia hirta
TTGGAAACCATAAGGTTACTACTCGCTTTGGCAGCCAGGTATAACTGGGTGGTTCACCATCTAGACGTGAAGTCGGCATTCCTTAATGGAGAGCTGAAAGAGGATGTTTATGTAAAACAACCGGTTGGCTACGAGGTTAAAGGTAAAAAGAACTGGGTTTACAAGTTACATAAGGCTCTTTATGGGCTTAGACAAGCTCCCAGGGCTTGGAACACGAAGCTCGATGCAACACTCAAGGAGATTGGGTTCAAGAAATGTGCTCTAGAACATGCAGTATACACGATAAAGAAGTCAAATGCTATTTTAATCGTCGGTATATATGTGGATGATTTGATCATAACCGGATCAAATGAGAAAATGATAGCTGAGTTCAAGAGTAAAATGAAGGCTGCATTCGAGATGAGTGACCTTGGGAAGCTAAGTTATTACCTTGGTATCGAAGTAAACCAAGGTAAGGATGGTATCTCCATAAAACAAGAGCAGTATGCTTTAAAGGTGTTACGTATGGCAGGTATGGAGCACTATAATCCAGCTGTATTACCTATGGATTCAAAGAAACAACTGTCCAAGGATGATGAAGGAAAGGCAGTAGATGCAACTCTCTATAGAAGACTGATTGGCAGCTTACGCTACCTCCTACATACACGACCGGACATAGGCTATTTAGTGGGAATAGTGAGCAAGTTCATGCAGACACCTAAAGAAAGTCACTACCTTGCAGTGAAGCAGATTCTGCGGTATGTAAAAGGAACAGTCAAGTATGGGTTAAGATATGATCGAAGAGGAGACGGGAAAGTAGTGGGATTTTGTGATAGAAGTTATGGTTCAGATGCAGAGGATCGAAGAGCAGTCACTGGGATGGCATTCTACCTATCGGGTAACTTGATCACATGGAGCTCACAAAAGCAACACACGGTTGCATTAAGTTCATGCGAGTCCGAATTCATGGCAGCTGCAACTGCAGCATGCCAAGCCTTATGGCTAAGAGGTTTAGTTGGTGATCTTCTGGATTGTGAGCCACAGCCGGTTACATTGTTCGTTGATAATGAGCCAGCCATCGCCCTAATGAAGAATCCCGTCTTCCATGGACGAAGCAAACATATAGATACCCGCTACCATTTCATTCGCCAATGCATTGAGCGACAACAGATTCAAGTTACACATGTTAGCGGGGAACTACAACGTGCAGATGGGTTGACAAAGGCTCTGGGAAGAGTGAAGTTTGCCGAGATGCGTGGCTTGATCGGAATGTGCGAGATAAAGGATGAGTCTAACATTAAGGGAGAGAGTGTTGACCAAGTAATGTTGACTCACAAAGGTGGAGGTGGTGGCAACGTGCATGCATGAAACCAGGAGAAAAGTGGGGTAGTTGGAGAACAAGTCTGCTAGCCGTTAGATGAGAGTTGAACGTTCAGATATTCCCTGCACAAGTCCAGGACTAGGGTTAGACTAGTCCCTGCTAGTTTCTTATAAATAGGAAGGATTATGGCTGCCAAATAATCAGTCGAAAAGCCATTTCAGTTTCTTGCTTCTTTTATTTTTCATTTGTTTCTTTATATGTAATCTTGCCGACTGTGTTTAATAAGAAGCATCCTTCCTTTTTTCTTTCATTTTTCTTGATCAATTCGTTGTTTAAGGCTCTGATAACCAACAATTGGTATCAGAGCTTCCAGGTTTACGATCATCTCCCTCCCCGTATGCCAAAGTTTCTGAAATTCAACACTATGTCGGTAGTCACCACGTCTAACCCACCAAAGGAGAACCCAATAACCTACCAGTGCCCAACGCTAACGTCCATGAATTATACCACTTGGTCCATAAAGATGGAGGCAATCCTTGACGCCCAAGGGTTATGGGAGTCAGTCGATCCAGCTGTAGGAGAAGCAGTTGACGAGAAGAAAAGCAAGCAGGCACGAGCCTTGCTCTTCCAAGCAATGCCTGAGGAGATTCTTATGCAGGTTGCAAAGAAGCGGACCGCGAAAGAGGTATGGGACTCGCTCAAGACAAGGTTTATCGGTGCTGAAAGAGTTCAAAAGGCCCGACTCCATACCCTCAAGTCTGAGTTTGAGGCTCTAAAGATGAAGGAGGGGGAGACGATAGACGAGTATAGTGGAAAATTATCTGGAATGATTTCCAGATACAATGCTGCTGGTGCAACTTTAGAAGATGATGAGTTGGTGAGAAAGCTCCTAAATACGATGACCGATAAGTACATCAGCCTGGTTGCAGGCATGGAACAGTATGCCGATTTGGATAGCATGCCGTTTGAGGAAGCCATCGGTAGGCTCAAAGCTTTCGAGGATCGGTTGAAGTCTCGACAGGGGAGTGGTGCAAGTGACAATGCACTGCTCATGACTAAGGGAGAGTCCTCATCAAAGGGTTCACAAAAGTGGGGTTCAAGCCGTGGTAAGGGGTTTCAAGGTCAAGACAAAGGAGGGAGAGGAGGCTCACGGGGTGGACGTGGGCAAGGACGAGGACGAGGCCGAGGGGATAGGCACAATTAACGAAGTAACAGCGATGCGAGTTCAAGCCAGAGAAAGCCAAGGGATAAAAGTCAAGTGAAGTGTTTTCAATGCAATCAGTTCGGCCACTATGCCTCTGAGTGCAAGCAGGAAAACAAGCAGGAGGAGTCAAACTTGACTAAGGAAGGAAACAAAGATGAACCTTCACTACTGTTGGCTGTGATAGGTGAAGAGGCTCCCAAGGAAATAATTTTGGAGGAACCAAAGGTATTTCTTCAAAGGCAAGATCAAGAGGACCAAGGCAGGGATGTTTGGTACCTGGATAACGGTGCCAGCAATCATATGACCGGCAAGAAGGAGTTTTTTGCAGAGTTGAATGAAAGTGTGACCGGGTCAGTTCGATTTGGAGATGGATCGAGAGTTCTAATCCAAGGAAAGGGAACCATGCTGTTCCAGTGTAAAAATGGGGATCAACTTATGATCTAAGATGTTTACTTCATACCCGCACTCACAAGCAACATATTGAGCCTAGGTCAACTAACAGAAGATGGTTACGAAGTATTAATGAAGAACGAGTTTCTGAGTGTTCGAGATGATCAAGGGCGATTGATCTTAAAAGTTGAAAGAACCTCAAATCGGCTATATAAGGTGGAGCTGAAGCATGCAAAGCCGGTATGCCTCATGTCAAAGCTTGTGGAAGATGCATGGATATGGCATGCATGGTGTAGGCATGCCAACTTCCACGTATTAGAGGCAATGGGTAAGAAGCAGGCTGTTGTGGGCTTACCATGCCTCACCCACCCCAATCAAATGTGTGAGCACTGTCTAGTTGCGAAGCAGACAAGGAAAAGGTACCCAAAAGAGGCAAAATGGAGAGCAACGGCACCGTTTGAGCTTCTCCACATAGACTTGTGTGGACCTATTACACCGACATCGGTTGGAGGTAACCTCTACTTTATGTTAATTGTAGATGATTACAGTCGGTACCTATGGGTGTATTTCTTAAAAGATAAAAGTGAAGCACTAGACAAATTTAAGAATTTCAAAACAAGAGTAGAGAATGAAACTAAGTCATCTGTTAAGATGTTGAGGTCAGATAGGGGTGGTGAGTTCAATTCTAAGGCATTTGATGAGTTTTGTAGCCAGTTTGGGATAAGACGCCAAAAGACCGTACCCTACACTCCACAACAAAAAGGTGTTGTGGAGCGTAGAAATCGTACAATCATGGGTATGACTAGAGCGATGTTAAAAGGAATGTGTATTCCTGATGAGTATTGGGAAGAAGCTGTCAACCATTCAATTTATGTACTCAATAGGGTCTTTACAAAATCTGTGAAAAGCATGACTCCATATGAAAAGCTTAAAGGGAAGAAGCCTACAATGGAGTACCTAAAGGTGTTTGGTAGTATTGGGTACACTGTAAGACTAAAGGGTCATACAAAAAAGTTAGAAGATAGGAGTAGGCCTTTAGTCTATTTTGGAGTGGAAGAAGGGACCCTTGGATATAAGCTCTATGATCCAATTAGCAAAAGAATAGTGTTTGCTAGAAAACAAGATGTGGAGTTCGATGAGAAAAGGGGTTGGAATTGGCATACTAAGGAGTCTACATCACTAGGGTCTTTGACTCATATACATATGACTACTGACAAGTCATATCATACACATGATGGTGAAAGTAGAGGGAACATGGATGACAGTGATAGTACAATGCCAACTCCACAAAGTTTGTCTAACAATGTTTTGTCACCTTTTGGTAATTCATATGCAGGTACAAATAGTTCAACCGGCTCTAGTACAAGTGCAGTGTCCAGGTACTCGATAAATTCCTCTGCAAAGTCCTCAAACTCTACAACAAGTTCGAACACAGATACACCAGTTCAAGGGTATCAAAATTTAGAAGATTTGTATGAAGAGTCAAGGCCGATGTCAAAGCAAGAGGTTGAGGATATGATAAACCATGAGGAACTGTATCTCATGGATGGGGAGCCGGCTACGTTTGTAGAGGCTGTAGATGATCCAAACTGGAAGACAGCCATGAACCAAGAAATCCAGGCAATCATGAAGAACAAGACATGGTCGTTGGTAAGATTGCCAGAAAACCAAAAGGTTATCGGACTCAAGTGGGTATACAAGTTAAAGAGAGATGCTGATGGACGTGTTGTGAAGCACAAGGCACGGCTGGTAGCTAAGGGGTATGTGCAGCAGAAAGGTGTGGATTTTGAAGATGTGTTCGCACCTGTGGCTAGATTGGAAACCATAAGGTTACTACTCGCTTTGGCAGCCAGGTATAACTGGGTGGTTCACCATCTAGACGTGAAGTCGGCCTTCCTTAATGGAGAGCTGAAAGAGGATGTTTATGTAAAACAACCAGTTGGCTACGAGGTGAAAGGTAAAGAGAACTGGGTCTACAAGTTACACAAGGCTCTCTACTGGCTTAAACAAGCTCCCAGGTCCTGGAACACGAAGCTTGATGCAACACTCAAGGAGATTGGGTTCAAGAAGTGTGCTCTAGAACATGCAGTATACACGATAAAGAAGTCAAATGTTGTTTTGATTGTTGGCATATATGTGGATGATTTGATCATAACCGGATCAAATGAGAAAATGATAGCCGAGTTCAAAAGCAAAATGAAGGCTACATTCGAGATGAGTGATCTTGGGAAGCTAAGTTATTACCTTGGTATCGAGGTAAATCAAGGTAAGGATGGTATATCCATAAAGCAGGAACAGTATGCTCTAAAGGTGCTACGCATGGCTGGAATGGAGAATTGTAACCCAGCTATACTACCGATGGACCCAAAGAAACAGTTGTCCAAAGATGATGAAGGAAAGGCAGTTGATGCATCTCTCTATAGAAGACTGATTGGAAGTTTACGTTATCTCCTGCACACTCGGCCAGACATAGGCTATGCAGTGGGAATAGTGAGCAGTTCATGCAGACACCAAAAGAGAGTCACTACCTTGCAGTGAAGCAGATTCTGAGGTATGTAAAAGGAACAGTTAAGTATGGGTTGAGATATGATCAAAGACGAGACGGGAAAATAGTGGGATTCTGTGACAGCAGCTATGGTTCAGACGCAGAGGATCGAAAGGGAGTTACTGGGATGGCATTTTATTTGTCAGATAACTTGATCACATGGAGCTCACAAAAGCAGCATACGGTTGCATTAAGCTCATGTGAGTCTGAGTTTATGGCAGCAGCAACTGCAGCTTGCCAAGCCTTATGGTTACGAGGTTTAGTTGGTGATCTTCTGGAGTGCGAGCCACAGCAGGTTACATTGTTTGTCGACAATGAGTCAGCTATTGCTCTTATGAAAAATCCCGTCTTCCACGGGCGAAGCAAACATATAGATACCCGCTATCATTTCATTCGCCAGTGCATCGAGAGACAGCAGATTCAGGTTACACATGTTAGCGGGGAATTGCGTGCAGATGGGTTGACAAAAGCTCTGTGGAGAGTGAAGTTTGCTGAGATGCGAGGCCTGATCGGAATGTGCGAGATGAAGGATGAGTCTAACATTAAGGGAGAGAGTGTTGACTCAGTAATGTTGACTCATAAAGGTGGTAGTGGTTACAACGTGCATGCATGAAACTAGGAAGAAAAAGAGGAAATTGGAGAACAAGTCTTTAACCGTTGGAAGAAAACTGAAGCTCAGATATTCTCTGCACAAGATCAGGACTAGGGCTGGACTAGTCTTTATTGTTTTCTTATAAATAGGAAGAACTATGGCTGCCAAATAATCAGTCGAAAAAGCCATTTTCAGTTTATCTATTTTTGTTTTCGTTTATTTCTGTTTCATGTAATCTTGCCGACTGAATTCAATAAGAAGCAATCTTCCTATTTCCTTCCATTTGCTTGTTTCAATTCGTTGTTAAAGTCTCTGATAACCAACAATTGGTATCAGAGCATCCAGGTTCACGATCATCTTCCTCCCCGTATGCCAAAGTTTTTGAGATTCAATACTATGTCGATAGTCACTACCTCTAACCCACCAAAGGAAAACCCAATAACCTACCAGTGCCCAACACTAACATCCACGAATTATACCACTTGGTCCATAAAGATGGAGGCAATACTTGACGCCCAAGGTCTATGGGAGTCAGTCGATCCGGCTGTAGGTGAAGCAGTCGATGAGAAGAAAAGCAAGCAGGCACGAGCCTTGCTTTTCCAAGCAATGCCTGAGGAGATTCTTATGCAGGTTGCAAAGAAGAGGACCGCGAAAGAGGTATGGGACTCGCTCAAGACACGGTTTATCGGTGCTGAAAGAGTTCAGAAGGCTCGCCTCCATACCCTCAAGTCTGAGTTTGAGGCTCTAAAGATGAAGGAGGGGGAAACGATAGACGAGTACAGTGGAAAACTATCTGGAATGATATCCAGATACAATGCTGTTGGTGCGACGTTAGAAGATGACGAGTTGGTGAGAAAACTTTTGAATACAGTCACCGATAAGTATATTAGTCTGGTAGCAGGCATGGAGCAGTATGCTGATTTGGATAGCATGCCATTTGAGGAAGCTATCGGTCGACTCAAAGCGTTTGAAGATCGATTGAAGTCTCGACAGGGAAGTGGTGCAAGTGACAATGCACTGCTTATGACTAAGGGAGAGTCCTCGTCAAAGGGTTCACAGAAGTGGGGTTCAAGCCGTGGTAAGGGGTATCAAGGGCAAGACAAAGGAGGAAGAGGAGGCTCACGAGGTGGACGTGGGCAAGGACGAGGCCGAGGTGATAGGCACAGTCAAAGAAGTAACAACGATGCGAGCTCAAGCCAGAGAAAGCCAAGGGATAAAAGTCAGGTTAAGTGCTTTCAATGCAATCAGTTCGGTCACTATGCCTCTGAGTGCAAGCAAGAAAATAAGCAGGAGGAGTCAAACCTGACCAAGGAAGGAAACAAAGATGAACCTTCACTATTACTGGCTGTGATAGGTGAAGAGGATCCCAGAGAAGTAGTTTTGGAGGAGCCAAAGGTATTTCTGCAAAGGCAAGAACAAGAGGACCAAGGCAAAGACATCTGGTACCTGGACAATGGTGCCAGCAACCATATGACCGGCAAGAAGGAGTTTTTTGCTGAGTTGAATGAAAGTGTGACCGGGTCAGTTCGTTTTGGAGACGGATCGAGAGTTGTAATTCAAGGAAAAGGAACACTGCTGTTCCAGTGTAAAAACGGGGATCAGTTGATGATCTCAGACGTTTATTTCATACCCGCACTCACAAGTAACATCTTGAGCCTAGGTCAATTGACAGAAGATGGCTATGAAGTGTTGATGAAGAATCAGTTCCTTAGTATCCGGGACGATCAAGGACGACTGATCTTGAAGGTTGAAAGAACACCAAACCGGCTGTACAAGGTGGAATTAAAGCATGCAAAGCCGGTGTGTCTCATGTCGAAGATTGAGGAGGATGCATGGATATGGCATGCAAGGTGTGGGCACGCCAATTTTCATGTACTTGAGGCAATGGGAAAGAAGCAGGCTGCTGTGGGCTTGCCATGCATTACTCACCCTAATCAAATGTGTGAACACTGTCTAGTCGCGAAGCAGACTAGGAAGAAGTACCCAAAGGAGGCAAAGTGGAGAGCGACGGTGCCATTTGAGCTTGTCCACACAGACCTATGTGGCCCTATTACACCGACATCGGTTGGAGGTAATTTGTATTTTATGCTAATCGTAGACGATTACAGTCGGTATCTATGGGTATATTTCTTAAAGGATAAAAGTGAAGCACTAGACAAATTTAAAAGTTTCAAAGCAAAAGTTGAAAATGAAACTAAGTCATCTGTTAAGATGCTGAGGTCAGATAGGGGTGGAGAGTTCAATTCTAAGGCGTTTGATGATTTTTGTAACCAGTTTGGGATAAGACGTCAAAAGACTGTCCCCTACACTCCACAACAAAACGGTGTTGTGGAGCGTAGAAACCGTACAGTTATGGGTATGACTAGAGCATTGTTAAAAGGAATGGGCATTCCTGATGAATATTGGGCAGAAGCTGTTAACCACTCAGTTTATGTACTCAATAGGGTTTTTACAAAATCTGTGAAAAGTATGACTCCATATGAAAGACTTAAAGGGAAGAAGCCTACAATGGAGTACTTGAAGGTATTTGGAAGCATTGGGTACACAGTAAGACTAAAAGGTCATACAAAGAAGTTGGAGGATAGAAGTAGGCCACTAGTCTATTTTGGAGTGGAAGAAGGGACCCTTGGATACAAGCTCTATGATCCAATTAGCAAGAGAATAGTGGTTGCTAGAAAGCAAGATGTGGAGTTCGATGAAAAAAGAGGTTGGAATTGGCATGCTAAGGAGTCTACATCACTAGGGTCTTTGACACAAATACATATGACTATTGATAAGTCATATCAAGCACATGATGGTGGAAGAAGAGGAAGCATACATGACAGTGAAAGTACAATGCCAAGTCCACAAAGTATGACTAACAATGTTTTGTCACCTTTTGGTAACTCTTATGCAGGTACAAATGGGTCAATCGGCTCCAGCACAAGTGCAATGTCAAAGTATTCAATAAATTCTTCTACAAGGTCTTCAAACTCTACAACAAGTTCAACCACAGACACACCAGTTCAGGGCTATCGTAATTTAGAAGAGCTGTATGAAGAGTCAAGGCCAATGTCAAAGCAAGAGGTAGAAGAAATGATAAACCATGAAGAATTATATCTCATGGATGGGGAGCCGGCTACGTTCGTAGAGGCTGTAGATGATCCAAACTGGAAGACAGCCATGAACCAAGAGATCCAGGCAATCATGAAAAACAAAACATGGTCGTTGGTGAGATTGCCAGAAAATCAAAAGGTCATCGGACTCAAGTGGGTATACAAGTTAAAGAGAGATGCAGATGGACGTGTTGTGAAGCACAAGGCACGGCTCGTAGCTAAGGGGTATGTGCAGCAGAAAGGTGTGGACTTTGAGGATGTGTTCGCACCTGTGGCTAGACTGGAAACCATAAGGTTACTACTCGCGTTGGCAGCCAGGTATAACTGGGTGGTTCACCATCTAGACGTGAAGTCGGCTTTCCTTAATGGAGAGCTGAAAGAGGATGTTTATGTAAAACAACCGGTTGGCTACGAGGTGAAAGGTAAAGAGAACTGGGTCTACAAGTTACACAAAGCTCTTTACGGGCTTAAACAAGCTCCCAGGGCCTGGAACACGAAGCTTGATGCAACACTCAAGGAGATTGGGTTCAAGAAATGTGCTCTGGAACATGCAGTATACACGATAAAGAAGTCAAATGCTGTTTTGATCGTCGGCATATATGTGGATGATTTGATCATAACCGGATCAAATGAGAAAATGATAGCCGAGTTCAAAAGCAAGATGAAGGCTGCATTCGAGATGAGTGATCGTGGGAAGCTAAGTTATTACCTTGGTATCGAGGTAAATCAAGGTAAGGATGGTATATCCATAAAACAGGAACAGTATGCTTTAAAGGTCCTACGCATGGCTGGAATGGAGAATTGCAACCCAGCCATACTACCGATGGACCCAAAGAAACAGCTGTCCAAAGATGATGAAGGAAAGGCAGTTGATGCAACTCTCTATAGA
>JAOXOA010151225.1:0-10014 GCA_028566315.1 Rudbeckia hirta
CGACTCTCAAAACCGCCTTCTTCTCGAGCCTAGCCCTAGGCTCTGATACCAAATGTTGGTTCAGGCCCCACTCAATACACTCACCACTCACTATATATTTATATATGTGTATGTGAAAGTGAAAGAAAGAATAAAAGCCTTCTGTATATTACGATCAAATGAAAAAGGGTACAACTAAAAGAGAGAGCATCTCTATTTATACAAAATAAATGCAACTAAAATAATCAACCTAAATTAACTTCCACGTTCACTAAACTCGGTCATAGAATGGACCAATTCTTCCGGTAACAACAAAACCACGATTAGTCCCATATTCTCAGTCAAACATATTTAATTCTCTAAAAAACACGGTCAAATCACTGCAGAATCGGACCCGAAACGCGTATCTTTGCTGACCTGTTTAAACCGCTAAACTCGTGACTCGCGTGACCTGTAAACGAACCGATTATTTCTAACAACCAGGAGAAATCAGGGAAGAAGAATGGCAAGACGTCATCAAAAAACATAGACCGCGGTACACCTCGGGGAATGCCGAAAGAAGACACGACTTCAGCAATGCCACCACTTTTTTTGTCACCAACCTACCTGAGGGCTGCTCCGCAATGACAATCAAGTCCGAGTTTAGGGTGTTTGGCAACCTTGTCGACATCTTTGTACCCAAGAAGAAGGACAGTTCCGGGAACTATTTCGCTTTCGTTCGCTATGAGGGGGTCAACGACGTTACTAAAATGTTGATGGTTCTTAATGCAGTAAAGCTAAGGGGTGCTAAACTATCAGTGAGCCTAGCAAGGTATCGTAGGGATGGGAAGAGGATCAACATGCAAAATTTGCCAACACAGGAGGTGCCATGTTTTGCTCAGATTCCTCAACCCAAGATCCACAACTTTGCTATGAGAGGGCACAAATCTTTTCTCGACGCGGTGAAGGGCCAAAACCACACGTGAACACATGCATTACCCTACCAGATTTAGAGACTGAAGCTCATTTCTTGTGGAAGAACTGTTCGGTATTGGGCGAGGTAAGTGACATTTATCATCTCTGTAACATTGATTTGTTGCTCAAAAAATTGGATATAAGCTACACGGCTATTCGTTACTTGGGAGGCATGAAAATTATGATCAATTTTGCATGTTCCACGACGGCAACAAAATTCCTCTCAATTGACAATCGATGGCTAATGAGAGCGGAGGTTTGGGATGGACAAAATGTTGAGTTTGAAAGGATAGCATGGCTCAAAATTTCCGGCATGCCACCACATCTATGGGACAAGGTGGCCTTTAATACCATCGGAGAACATTACGGGAAGCTGATACAAACTTCAATGGCCACATGGTGTGACGGCAACCTTCCCTATGAAATCTTGGGGGTTCTCGTCCGTACCGGAGACAAAATTAACGAGTGTATACATGTGAGATGGAAGAATCAAGAATTCAAAGTATGGATTGCAGAGATTATGGATGAATGGGTTCCAGATTTTCTCGGGGACGGCCCTCGAGTCTTCGCCAGCCATAAACTTGATCTTGAGGCCTCACCGGAAAAACCAAACGACCACCGGGTTGAAACGGCCGGAGATAATGAAGACGAACACCAGGATGAACAGACTGATGGGGAACAGAGTACGAATGGACGGTCGCCTCAGGGAGGAGAACAACCACAAACCAATCCGTTGGAGAATGTGAACGTGGTAGCTTCTGATCAAACGTTTGGGGTTCCCCAGGCGGCACCTTCTCTCTCTGCTACAATCATTCCTCCCTCCCAAGATGAAATCGATAAGTCGGCTGTGGAGAATCCTTGTTTGCACGCGTATGTTTCAATCCCTCCAACATCTGAAATTGAAGCTTCGAACTTTGAACCTGATAAATTTGGTGTCTTAGAAAAATGCGAAAGGCCATTTAATGATCATGATAATCTTTCTTGTGATTTGCAATCGTCAGACTTGGGTGGTGGAGATACAAGTATTAATTTGAATTTACAAGGGGTTGATGATATTCAAAATATTAAAGATGGGGTCACAAATACTAGATATCTTGATATACAAAATATTAATGTTAGTGATGCTAACGGTACATGTGCCGGTGACGGTTCTCACTCCTTTTCTTTCCGAGATCCTCAAACGCCTAATGTGGTTCAATCGTCTCAAGCTCACCTAGTTAACGTAACCAATTCCTTCACACCTCGGATTTCCCTTGCTGATTTGGAAGAACAGGCGGCAAATATTCTGGTGGATCATGGTATAAACGTCGTTGTGAACAAAAAAAATGGATATGTTAAGCAACCTAAACCTGGTAAAAAAGTCAGACGCGGTCCAAAGAAGGAAAACATGAAACGTAAGGATACTTCAAAGGACTTCTTCTGGGACACTTTTATTAAAGGTATTTGCACTCCAGAAAAAGAGTTTGTGGAGGATTCGGACAACGTAATTGGGATCTTCGTAGACGCCTTCAGAGAATCAGGGGTAATGTGAACTGCTGAAGACGCGGTTACTAATTGGCAGAACATCTACTTGGCGGGTCTAATCTTTTAAACAACGCGTTTCGGAGGAATTTGAAGTACTAAAACTGGAGGTCCACATGAGATTCACGGGGTTTTTGACTCATTTTGATTATTTGGTGATGATATTGTACTTTTTTATTGTATGGGGTTTTTGCTAGTTTCCCGCTAGCATTTATTTTTATGTTATATTTCTTTTGCCGGTCAAAAAAAAAAAGGAATTGGTCAATGAAATATTGATACGCATTAAATCTTTTGTTCCATTAGACACTTAACATAGAATGAAAAACATTCACACACCCCACACACCTTTCTTCCATATATGCTTACACATTGCCATATTGGAAGTACAGAAACGTCGCCGCCATGGTCATCAAGCAAAGTCGCCGGAAACCAGGCCAAACATGGAAAGAACGTCACAACATTCACATCCAAAACAACAACATCGATTTACAGGACCTACGTCGAAGAATACAGGAAGAAAGAAGGAACTTATCGGAGGGTTGGGAGTATGTCAGCAGGAAGAAACAGGCCACCACCAAGTCCGGCCCCGGTGAACACTTGCTCCGCCGCCTGAGGGACTCAACCTCATTCATAGTTTTCAATCTGCCTTTCGATACAACAAGTCACGTATTGTGGAAGAAATTCGAGAAGTTTGGAGAAATAACAGATGCTCATGTTCCTTTCAAAAGAGATGCCTCTGGAAATCGGTTTGGGTTCGTCCGCTTCAACAAAGTCGATGATCCTGTTGCCTTTTTAGAAAGAATGAACAACGTCTCCATCGGGGGCGCTATTGTCGGAGTAGACATAGCTAGATTCAACAGATACGGAGCCGAAGTCCAACCGCCACGGAACACCGGTAAGTCCGCTTATCACCATCCACCGCCTCCACCACCTCCTCCAACACACCATAACCCTCCACCCCAGCAACCAGACCCTCAAACCAAAAAAACCAAGTCTTCTTTTGCCGATATCTTAAAAGGAAAAAATAGCAGTGACCATTTTGTTCTAAATACTTCACCTGAGATCCTTGCTTGGAAAGGTTGCTCCTTGGTGGGAGAAGTTTCATCCCTAGAAATTTTGAACACCATTCCATCGCACATCAGTTTGCAAAACCTTCCAGCTCCAGAAGTGCGATACCTTGGAGGAATGAGGGTTCTCATCTCCTTCAAAAAGCCGGAAAATGCTGCTATGTTCAAGACACATTTCGAGCTATCCAAAACCGTATTCTTAAACCTGGAAATATGGAACGGCCAAGAAGTTCCCTATGAACGAATTGCTTGGTTGCACATGAAAGGTGTGCCAATCACACTTTGGTCGGAACACACTTTTAATTCCATTGCAGAGAAGTTTGGAGACTTAATCTTCTTCTCAGATGCATCTGCAATGGACTCCAACCTATCTTTTGAACGCCTCGGCATTGTCACGGTAATTGGTAAGAAAATCGAAACCGAAGTTGTTATATCTCATGCAGGTAGGGATTACAGAATTTGGGTCCATGAACATGACCTCGGGTGGCTACCGGATTTCTTGTCATCGGATCAAGCGGCTGCATCATCGCCGGAGAAAAACCCGGCTCCGGCTGACCCGTCGGCTTCCTCCAACCCTAGAAGTTCCACCCCGAAATCCACCCCGTTGGAAACCTCACATGACTCTCCCAAAAAAACCCTTCCACTCCTCCACACAATATCCCAGAAAACCCGTTCAATACTAATCCCATCAACCCTATCCCCACCTTGCATGCCACGGACCCTACCCCTCCAAACCCGCCACCTATCCCACCGTCACCCCACTTTGAATTCTCAGCTTCCATGCCATGCATGAACACGCATGCATCGGGCCGTCGACGTAAACGCACTGGATCAAACTCCCCACCGATAAACCTGGCTTTCCCTATCACCTCCAATCGGATAACAAGATCCAAGAAACGAACCAGACAATCCGAGGAATCCTTAATTGACCCGATAACAGCGGATTTCCCGACATTTCCTGTCTATGAAGGACCTGACCTAAATAGCTCTCCACCACTCTCATCATCCACCACCAATATTCCAGCCACCTCAGACCCTTGCCCTACCATTATCCAGGATGCACCACAGGAAAACAATCCTCCCAGTTTCACAATTCCGACTCAACCATCAGAGGATGGCGAAACTCTCCAAAATAGGGATGATGATTCTCACGGCTCCAGCACAGACGACACCGCTGAAAACAATATTAATGATGAAGTGCAGGCCACTACTTTCGTTGGAAACGTCATTGGGGCAGATCTAAACAACTTCCATCCGATGGTGTCTGATGCAATCTTGGGTGAAGGTGTTAACAACCAGTACACATGAATTTTTTAAGCCTTAATCTCAGAGGTGCGAGGGACCACATCAAATCAGCATGGGTCCGTAACATAAAGCGCGACAATGACATCAACTTCATCGGGCTACAAGAAACTATGATCTCCGATGCGTCCACAATATCGTTTGGTTCCTTTTGGGATAATGATTCTTATGATTTCGAGTGGGTTAACAGTCAAGGCTTATCAGGTGGTTTGGCCTGCATATGGGACTCATCGGTACTAGCGAAGAGCTCAGTTTTCAAAGATAACAACTTCCTGCTCATATCAGGTTCTATCCAGGGTTTTGATTTACCATTTCATATTTTTAATGTTTATGCTCCGCAGGAAATGAATGCAAAGCGGTCCTTATGGACAAAATTGAAAGATTTAATTCTACAGGTCGATGGATATGTAGTACTTCTTGGTGATTTTAATGAATGCAGATTTCCAGAAGATCGACTAAACTCAAGTTTCAATCAGTCGTCAGCAAATTATTTCAACGAATTCATCGCTGATTCCGGGTTATCTGAGTATACTATGACGGGGAGGAATTTTACCTGTCTTCGAATGCCTGGTAACAAGTTGAGCAAAATAGACAGGTTCTTAATCAATTCGACGTTCTGGGATAAGTGGCCTGCCGCGCTACTAAAGGCGTTGCCAAGGGAGCACTCGGATCACTCTCCTATCATACTATCCACCACCGACTTAAATTTTGGGCCCAAACCATTCAGGTTTTTTGATTCATGGTTATCCCTCCCTGGTTTTGAGGATATGATGGCCCAGGCAAATGCGTCCTTCGAACCGACATGGCCTTATGATAGGAATCTCGCCAGCAAACTAAAGCACTTTAAAACATGCATCAAGTCGTGGCTACGTTCAAACAAACCGGACGATGAAAACCGGAAATCCGAGATCTTATCTAGGCTAGAGGCACTGGATCACTCCGCTGAATCAGGTACACTTGCTGCGGATGAAGCAGAAGAATGGAGCAATCTAAAGATCGAGTTGGGTAGCATCTTAGATCGTCAAAATGCCGATTTAAAACAACGATCTAGAATGAGATGGGCCATTGAAGGGGACGAGAACACAAAATACTTTCATCGAGCAATCCAAAACAGGACAAAGAAAAATCGAATCAATGGCATAAAAAACAATGGTGAATGGTGCTTTATTCCTGCAGATATAAAAACACATGCTTTCGAGTTTTTCAAAGCTAAGTTCCAAGAACCACACAACGTTCGTCCGAACTTCACATGCCATAACATTCTTCGTTTATCCCAGGAGGAAAGTGATTCCTTGACAGTACCGTTCTCCCGCGCAGAAGTAAAGGAAGCAGTGTGGTCTTGCAATCCGAATCGTGCTCCAGGTCCAGATGGCATGAATTTCAGATTCATTCAACATTTTTGGAGCTACTTGGAAGAGGATTTCAACAAGTTATTGGGAGATTTTTATTGTACCGGTTCCATATCGATGGGGTGCTCATCCTCTTTCACAACCCTTATCCCCAAAAGTTCCAATCCGGAGGATTTCAACGGTTTTCGTCCAATTAGTTTGGTGGGTACAATCAACAAAACAATCTCCAAAGTCCTAGCAAATCGTTTAAAGCGGGTCATCAATAGAATTATCTCACCAGAACAGTCCGCCTTTCTTTCGGGGAAACACATCTTCGACGGCCCTTTGATTATCAACGAGTGCATTGCATGGCTGAAAAAAAAAAGTCGCAAGCCATGCTGTTAAAAATTGACATGGAAAAGGCCTTTGATTCTATCCATTGGGGTTTCATTGATACTGTTCTTCATCAAATGAATTTTAATAATCGTTGGCGTCGTTGGATTCTTGGCATCTTATCGTCATCCAGGGCTTCGGTTCTAATTAATGGCTCCCCAACCCTAGAATTCCAGTTCCAAAGAGGGGTCAGGCAGGGCGATCCGTTATCCCCATTTATCTTTATCATTGCCATGGAAGCTCTCAACAGTTTCATTTCAAGTGGACTCCAAGCGGGCATCATTCACGGCATACAACTACCAAATTCCGGCCCGGTCCTTTCAAGATTAATTTATGCCGATGATATCCTTCTTATTGGTGAGTGGTCCTTGATTAATGCTAACAATTTTAATAGAATTTTGCGTTGTTTTTCGTTAGTTTCAGGGCTCCAGATCAACCGGGGTAAGAGCAGGCTATTCGGCATTGGAGTTTCAAACCAACAAACAGAGGAAATGGCGGCTCACATAAACTGTAAACCCGAGTTTCTTCCATTTACTTACTTGGGTCTCACCATCGGTGCTAACATGAACCGGATAAAAAACTGGGATCCGGTGATTAACATTTTTCGTTCGCGTCTGGCTCTATGGAAGGCCTCGTCACTATCCATCGGGGGGCGCACAGTACTCATCCGTTCGGTTTTAGACAGCCTTCCGACGTATTTCTTTTCATTATTTGTAGCCCCAGAAACGGTCATCAAGCAACTAGAAGCTCTTCGTAGAAGATTTTTTTGGGGAGGAAGTGAAATAAAATCAAACATGAACTGGGTAGCCTGGGATCGGGTCATTCTTCCGACGGAACAAGGCGGCATCGGGTTGGGTTCTTTAAAACATATGAACCTTAGCCTGTTAACAAAATGGTTCTGGCGTTACAACTGTGAGCCACTGAGCCTATGGAGACGTGTTATTGATTCAGTTCACCATCCCTTTAAGTGGTGGCATTTGGTCCCAACTTGCTCAAATCGGGCGAGTGTTTGGCTAAACATCTCCAGAATCGCGAAAACATTATCATCAAACCAGGTCCAGCTTAACACCCTCATCAAAGGAGTTCCAGGTACGTCTTCAAATATTCGTTTTTGGGCAGATTTGTGGCTTGGAAGTAGCCAACTATGCACCAGTTTCCCAGCTCTGTTTCGGTTAGAAGTAGACAAGTGTTGTTCGATTGCCTCAAGGATCACAATCTCAAATGGTCAAATTGTTTGTTCATGGAATTGGGCTACTATTCCATCATCGGCCCAAGAGCTCGAAGAACTGGCCAATATTACAGCATCTATATCGTCTGTTTCCTTCACTAGAGATGTGGATACATGGTTGTGGTCTCCATCCAGCAGTGGTAATTTCTCTGTCAAATCTACAAGGGAATTACTAACTCCATCGGCCGAAGTGGATCAGAATTCAATCTACAACCCGATAAAGTGGATCCCAAAGAAAGTTAATATTTTTGCATGGCGAGCTAACATAAATCGCCTCCCAACGAGATCGGCCCTTGTCACACGTGGGATACCAATTCAGTCGTCAGTGTGTCCTCTATGCCGAGAAGTCGAGGAATCTACCATGCACTTATTCTCAGGTTGTATGGTAGCTTGTATCATGTGGCAACGCATTGAATCGTGGTGTAACTCCGGGCCTTTATTTGCTTTCAACTTTCAAGACATCCTCCAGTTTAAAAATACTCTCTCGGGTCCTCCTTTGAAAAAAGAAATTTTCCAGGCAGTATGTATAATTGCTTGTTGGAGTCTTTGGAAACTTAGAAATGAAGTTATCTTTCGAAGCAATCCGGTCAACATCAACAAGCTACTCAAAGACATAACATCCACTAGCTTCTTATGGATCAAGAATCGTTGCAAGAAAATAACCTTGGATTGGGAAACTTGGAAGTCGTTCTCGTTTTTGTGCACCTAATTTCATAGTAACTAGTATCATATTTGTATGCCTCGAGTCCTGTATGGGCCTGCCTCAAAAACGTCACAAAGTGAAAACCGGTGGCGCGGCCTTTGTGTTCGGGGGTTTTTCTCGTGTCTTCGCCAGGTAATTGGCACGAGTTTTTTCATCCATTTGGCAGTCTTCGCAGTTAAGGGCTCGGGAAGAGCGTTGAATAGTTGTATGTTGTATTCTCCTGCTTGTTTTGTTTATTTCCTCCTTGTACACTTTTATAGCTCCTAGCTATTTCGAAATAAAATTTGCCTTTCAAAAAAAAAATCTCCCAAAGCTACGTATGAACAGATGCAAAACAAAAATATAATTTAATTAATCATTCATTCATTTGTTTTTCTTACCCTCCACAAATTTTATCAACCCACAAAGTACAATTGCTACCAAAAAAAAAACAATTGCAACAGCAGAAGCAATCATTTTTGCTGATCCATTCCTATGATCTTCGCCGTAAAAACAGTTAACGTTAATTGAAAATCGTTGAAAAATGTAAACCGTCAACGGTCAACTGCTTTTTCCTCAACATAATGTCAAATTCAATTTTACTGTTTGATATGTTAAACGAAGATCAAACCAAAACATATCCTTGATCATCGTTAAAATCTGAAATGACGAACTCAAAACTTCCAATTGAAATAAACGATGAACAAAAAACTAAAACAAAAGAACAATATTAGACTTTGTTGAATCAAAAAAGCCCTAATTTTAAACAAACTACAAAACCTGCACATTCTTTGATAACGACGAACATGATCGGCGACAGATCTAGCGGGAAAAATAAGTCCATTACACCAATTAAAGTTATCCTGTTTCACCGTCGGAGTGGGGCACTCCCATGGAATTTCCTGGAACGTATAACTATATTTAGAATATTTATGATATATAAGAATATAAACAAAAGGTTCTTAATAAATACTGACGCTTCCTTGATGCAAGAAATCTAAAAAGCAAGATTCCGATGAGAGATTTATGTGACCGCTGCCTCTAAATTATTTCCACATACGTTGCACCAATTTGATTGTTATGTGATGTAATTTGGTTTTAAACGATCACAGAAACCAACATTAAGAACCACCGATTGCAAGATCTGGTTGCATCGACTTTCGTAATCATATATAGTGATGAATCAAATTGACTTCTGCGATGTTTCTACTATTGTAATTGAAGTTTTTTAACATTGCGATGAATCGTGACTTTGACGCCAAGAGTTATTTGAAAATTTATCAATTTGTAGAACATGGTATATATACATGCCTAACGGTACATCGGGAAATGACGCAACCTGGGGGATCTAAATTTTATCGGTGGCAGTCGCCGACTCCTTCAATCGTATTTTGAACCGACATAAAGAAACTGTGCATCCTTTTATTCTATTTATATTTTTTTGTGTGAAACGTGGCTTCACTTCGAAACACTTATAATTTATTGTTTTTTAATTAGCAACGGCTAAAAGTGTTACCGTCTTTCTATAGATGCCATACATTTTTTAATGGGAATGTTAGA
>JAOXOA010162622.1:0-14205 GCA_028566315.1 Rudbeckia hirta
ATTGGTTATTTTGTTTACAAGATTTTAGCTTAGGTACTTATTAGAAACCATATATTATTTACCAAATTACTCTACAATGTTAGTGCCGACTTTATTTTTCTTTTATAAATATGATTTTGTCAACGTATTGACGTAAATTTTGTTCAGAAATGAATCAGGTAAAACATAATATGTTTTTTGATTATTTTTATGTATGTTTCTTTCATATAAGTTGAGTCGCATATAATATGTTTTTGTTTGTTGTGTTTCGACCGGCCGCAAAAAGAAAAAAAAAGAAAACTAGTTTGAGTCCCATATAGGTTGGGCTGTTTTGTTCAAACCCTTTATATGATAAAAAAAAACTTATCTAATAATGTTTACTTTTATGAAAAACTATAGAAGTCAAAAGGTGTTCTATTGTGTTCTACTTTCGACTGCTAGGATCTTTGTGTTGTCCTTTAATTGATCGATCTTTATACACCTAGATTTACAAAGATGGATACACACACTTACATCATTGTCTAGTCTTAAAGAGATCGAAGAAACAATGCTATAATTTTATCCTATACGATGCATCTACTTTTGCAAAAGACAACATCGACGAAAAGATTGAGTCCGAGCGGTGGGAGACAGTTTCGAGAAGAAGAAGAGCAAGGTCACCGGAAATTATCGCTACCACGTTTTACATCACCAATTTGTCACCGGAGACTTCTGTAAAAGATATCTGGCTTCAATGTAAGAGTTGGGGAAAGCTACTGGATGTATTTATACCAAGAAAAAGAGATACCATGGGTAGGGTTTTCGCGTTTGCCAGGTTCAACAAGGTTGGGGATGTGCAGGATCTACTGTGGAAGCTAAACCAAACCTGGATTAAAGGAAAAAGAATGGTAGCTAATGTGTCAAAGTTCGATAGGGGTCCACTCCAAAGATCGAGAGATAGGAAAACAGATCCAAAGGAAAAGATGGAAGTTCAACACAACATCAGAGAAAATAGGGTATTCGAGGGACGAAGGAACATCAGAACGAGCGCCATGACATACCTAGAAGCTGCAAAACAACCGGCCGGAAAAGAGACGGAAAGGGTGGTTAGCAGGAAGTTGAAGAGCCTAGCTGTACCGGCTGGAATGAAGGATGATAAGAAATGGGATGGTAAATCCGTCATCGGGGAGGTCATAAATATCGTTGTTCTCTGCAATGTATGGAAGCACTTGTCCGAATCCTATCCACAAACGATGGAGGTTAGGTATTTAGGAGGACTTCAAGTTCTGATCACGTTTGGATCGCCCTTTGAGGCTGAAGACTTCTTGGCTGCATACAAGAACAGATGGTGCGACTGGCTCGTGAATCCGAGAATTTGGAGGGGTGGGGAGAAAACGGAATGGACGCTCAACAAACTAACTTGGCTGAAAATTGAAGGAGTCCCGATTCACTTGTGGGAATGGAACTTGTTTAGCCAGATCGCCGGGATGTTTGGGAAGGTCGCGTGCCCAACGGATACTATACGAGCCCCGGGGAACCTCGCCTTTTACAGACTTCCAGTAGTTGCAAAATCGGGAGGCCCTATCAATGAAGAAATCTCAGTCCAGTGGAAAGGGAGGAGTTATAGGTGCTGGGTTTCTGAAGTCACTAACAGTTGGCTGCCGGATTTTGCGAAAAAGCCAGGCAAGATTCAGGTGGTAAATAAAATTAAGCAAAGACCGGCACAAGAGGATCAAAATCTAGAGCAACAGGAAAACTCAAAGAGTTCGGGTGACGTGCAAAAGTCTAACGAGGTTCAATCACCACCGGTGTCTCCACCGGAAAATCTGAGGCCTCCGGAGGAACACGAAAAGTCGAGGGATTCGGTGGAACAGGTGGATGAATCAAGTTTCAATGCATCTGCAAACACGTGCATGGGAACTAATAGTAGCAATCATGATGAGAGAGGAATATCCAAGGTAGGAGTCGGCGCATCAAAATCTGTTCCAGGGAGGCAAGAAGGATCCAGTTCAGCCCAACAAAACAAGGAGATGGGGCCTACTTTTTTGGGCCGAGAAAATAGTACGGAGAGTAATAAATCAGCCCAACAAGTGGGGGAAGGCAATCCAGATTTTAACCAGACATACCCAAACAGCGACCCTTTTAACCTTGAAGAACTAATCCTACAAGATTGTGAAAGAAATAAGCAAAAGAGGAAAAAGAAAGCTCGGTTGCCAGTGATATCTCTTAGGGCGAGGGATGAACTCAGAAGAACAGCCCAGAAAAAGAATAGAAAAGGGAGCCGTGGAAGTCAAACGGCAGCGTTATCTGGCCTCGGTGGCTCTGTTTCATCATTCGACGGGTCTATTGACCTAAACCGTGAGGCGCGAGGTCCAAGAAGGGGTGATTCAGGTGAAGTCGACGCAACAGTCGAGGTGGGTTTGAAGGTGGGCATCGACTTGCAGGAACATATTGGAGCTGTTGAAGTTTTGGTACAGGGGGAAGGAGGAAATAATTTACCCAGATGAATCTGTTGTCTCAGAATATAAGAGGGATGGGTGACCCTCGAAAAGCATCCAGAATAAGGAACCTAAAAAAGGAGTTACAGGTCAGTTTTATCGGGTTACAAGAAATTTCGAACTCAAATGCGAATAAAATTTTTTTGGGGCCATGGTGGGGAAAAGGTAGAATGGAATGGGACTACGTTCTGTCTTCAGGGAGGTCTGGGGGATTAATTTCGATGTGGGATCCTAGTGTTTTTACTAAATTAGATTGTCTAAAGCACCGCTGGTTTCTGTGTGTACGCGGAAAGATTGTAGGTGTGGATGAACAGGTGAATGTGATCAATATATACGGCCCTCAGGAGGAGTCAGAAAAGAGAGAACTTTGGGGTTTGTTAATCGATATAATTCAGAGCAACAACGGTATGTTTGTACTAATGGGCGACTTTAACGAAGTCCGGGGAATTAATGAAAGGAAAAACACGGTATTTAATAGGCGGGGGGCTGATGTTTTTAATGAATTTATTCACCAGGCGGGTCTGGATGAATATAATTCGGTAGGAATGAAGTTTACAAGAAATGTGGGGAACAAATATAGTGTACTCGACCGGTTCCTTGTTTGTCAAAATTTCAGGAATAAGTGGCCCTTGGCGACAGCCACGATACATGCAAGATATATTTCAGATCATAGCCCTATCTCTCTGTCGATTGGTGGTTCAAACTATGGTAAATTGCCCTTCCGTTTCTTTAATGCTTGGCTTGCCAGACCGGGATTTAGAGAAATGGTGGAAATGGAATTGAAAGCGGTGGGATCTTCCGGGCCACCGGACCTAGCACTAGCCCAAAAGCTTCGGATGGTAAAAAATAAAATAAAAGAGTGGGTGAATAATAATAAAGAGGCACAACAAGATAGGATCGATCAGCTGAAAAAAGAGGCTCAAGAACTTCAGTTAGAGGCTGAAAGGGAGGAATTATCTGATGAGGATGAGGGGAGATTGGCTGAAATTAATCAGAATATCATGGAATTTGAAGAATTAGCGATGGATGAGCTAAAACAAAAGTCGAGGGCCAGATGGGCTACGTTTGGGGATGATAACACGGCGTTTTTTCATGGGGTTATCAATAGTAGACTAGCGGGAAATAGACTACATGGGCTGATTCATGATGGGGTGTGGTGCACTGAGCCGGTAATTATTAAGGAAATTTGTTTTAAATACTTTGAGGAAAAGTTCAGTTCGTCTAGTCTAGAAAGGCCACCATCCTTTAATGCTCGTTTCCTGAAGACGTTGTCAGACAGTGATGGGTCCGAGTTGGTAAAAAATTTCACGATGGAAGAGGTCAAGGCGGCAGTATGGGATTGCGGAGGAGACCGTGCTCCCGGACCGGACGGTTACAATTTCCATTTTATTAAGTCCTTTTGGTCTGAATTGGGATTAGATTTTTTTAAAATCTTGTCTAATTTTTTTCATACAGGTTCTATCAGCCGGGGATGTAATTCGTCATTCATCGCATTAATTCCAAAATTGAAGAGTCCCTCGTCTCTTAGTGACTTTCGGCCTATCAGTCTAGTGGGGTGTATAAACAAGGTTATCTCAAAAGTCTTAGCGAATAGACTTAAAAAGGTGATTCCATACCTTGTTTCTGAGGAGCAATCCGCATTCATAGCTGGGAGGAATATATTGGATGGGCCGATGATTTTAAATGAGCTTGTTGGATGGGTGAAAAAGTCGAAGCATAAAGCCTTTCTCCTAAAAATCGATTTTGAGAAGGCATATGACAGTGTAAACTGGGAGTACTTAGACGACATTCTAAGACAAATGAATTTCCCCGGAAGGTGGAGAAGATGGATTTGGGGTATTTTAGAATCTTCGAGGGCTTCGGTGTTAGTGAATGGCTCTCCAACAAGGGAGTTCTCGTACTATAAGGGGCTCCGGCAGGGTGATCCATTGTCACCTTTCCTGTTTATATTGGCGATGGAAGGGCTGTCTAGTATCATTAAATCTGCTTGTGAACATGAATTAATGAAAGGCATCCAGTTGCCTAGGGAGGGACCAACTCTATCTCACTTGTTTTTTGCAGATGACGTTGTTATTTGTGGGGTATGGGATCTTTGTGGTATTCGAAATGTCATTAGAATGCTTCGGTGTTTCTACTTTATTTCGGGTTTGAAGATAAATGTTGGGAAGTCTACTATAACGGGGGTCGGGGTAAAAGAAGAGGAGACCAACTCCTGGTCGGCTATGCTAGGCCTATCAAGGGGGAGAATACCCTTCACATATCTTGGTCTCCCGGTCGGGGCTAACATGAATAACCTTTCACAATGGCAGCCGGTTATCGAGACGTTACAAGCGAGACTTTCCTCCTGGAAGTCCAATGTTTTGTCGATTGGAGGACGAGCGACGTTGTTACATGCTGTTCTTGACTCATTACCAATCTATTTTATGTCGCTATATAAGGCACCAGTGGGGATAATCAAAAAGATGGAACGAATTAGAAAGAATTTTTTTTGGGGAGCAACGGGCGAGAGGACGAAAACAAGCTGGGTCAAATGGTCTGAGGTCACCGCACCAAAAGACCATGGGGGTTTGGGGTTCGGTGACTTGAAAGAAATGAATCAAAGTCTCTTAGCAAAGTGGATTTGGAGGTATAGAGTGGAACCCGATAGGCTTTGGAGGAGGGTGGTAGATGCCATACATTCATCGGACAGAAAAATTCAAATCCTACCGATGAAATCATCCATCTCTGGATCGTGGAAACAGGTCATTACTAACTTTTTTGCCTTACAAAATTGTGGAATTAATATGCAGGAACTCATTAGAAGCAAGGTTGGAAAAGGCAAAGACACTCGCTTTTGGTTGGACTTATGGTGTGGAGACAAACCGCTCAGTGTGAAGTTTCCAGGGCTGTTTGAACTATCAAAAGATAAATGTAGTTCAATTAGCTCTAAGGTTGCAACCGGTGGGGAAGAGAAATGGCTATGGGCCTGGAAGCGTCGGTCTATGTCGGAAGCCCAAAAGAAAGAATTCGAGGAGTGCTCTTCTTTAATTGATAGCATTGTGATGTCAAACGAAGACGATAGATGGAGCTGGCTCGGGTGTACGTCTGGGGTATTCTCGGTTAAATCGTTTCGCGAGCTCTTTATTAAGCTTAAGACGATACCGAAGGCGGCTGCGAAAGGGTGGGATCCTTGGCTTCCTCTAAAAGTTAACATATTCTTGTGGCGGTTACAACGAGACAGGTTACCAACTAGAGTAAATTTGCAAGCAAGAAACATTCAGATTGACTCAATTGACTGCCCTTTTTGCATGGAGGTGAATGAATCGGTAGAACATATTTTTTCGGCCTGTTTCATAACCACAGGTGTTTGGCAACAGGTAGCAATGTGGCTCAATATACCATGTTTCATTACATTCTCAGTCAATGATGTTTTGGAGGCTTATAAACTTGTGGGCGAAAATGAAGTTAGGAAAAGAGTGGCTAAAGTAATCTTGGGTGTTACTTGTTGGGCTATTTGGAGAGCTCGAAACAACTCCATCTTTAGAAACGAAAAAGCTTCTGTTAAAAATATTTTGCAAGAAATCAAAGCATTGGGGGGTTTATGGTTGCTCAATAGAGCCAAGCTGGGAAGAGAGGAACTCAAAAATTGGATGCTTCCTATTTCGTGAATAGCTAAAGGAGTAAAGCCGGCCGAAAAGAAAGAAAAAATATGGAAAAAGAGAGGAAAGAATGGCGCCTGCTTGGAGATCAAGGAAATTATGGTCAAGAGCTTGCAAGGATGGAGAGCTACTCTATGTTTTTCTTTGTAATAGAATTTGGAGATGGGTTGGGAGTCCTCGGGTCCTGTTTGGGGTTGCATCAAAAACCACACGAGGTGAAAACCGGTGGCTCGGCCCTCGTGGAGGGGAGTTTTTCTCGGATCCTCTACGGGTAAGTGGTGCGAGTTTTTTGACTCCTTTTGCAACTTTAGCAGTTAAGGCCCCGAGAAGAACCTAGAATAGGAAATTGATGGTTCTAGTGTTTTGTTGTAATTTAAAGTCATTAGCATCTTGCTTTTGGCTTGTTTTTAATAAAATATCGCCTTTCAAAAAAAAAAAATACACCAGTTTTTCCCTTGGAACAGCTTTCGTTAACAGATCTGCAAGTTGATCATTTGTGCCACAAAATTCCAACTTTACTTGTCCTTGATTCACCATATCTCTAATGAAGTGGTATTTAAGCTCGATATGTTTAGAACGACTGTTCATTACTGGATTCTTTGACAGATCAATTGCTGACTTACTATCACAAAACATCACAGTTCCTTCTTCCTGATTAACACCAAGATCTTGAAGAATTCTTCTGAGCCATATAGCTTGACAGCTTCCACTTGTGGCTGAAATATATTCAGCCTCTGTGCTAGACAAAGCAACCGTCTTTTGCTTCTTTGAACTCCATGAAACTGCTGAGTTTCCAAGTAGAAACACATTTGCAGTAATGCTCTTCCTATCATCAATACTTCCTGCCCAATCACTGTCTGTATACCCTATTAGTTGAACATTATTGTGTCTTCCATACCATAAACCATACCCAACAGTTCCAGCAACATATCTGAGCACTTTTCTGGCAGCACCGAGATGAACCTTTGATGGAGATTGCATAAAACGGGCTAGCATTCCCACAGCATATGGCAAATCAGGACATGTGTGAGTAAGGTACATGAGACCCCCAACAAGACTTCGATATAGAGTCTCATTTACCTTGTCTGCACCATCTTCAAGTTGTAACTTCTCATAAGGACTCATGGGAATAACCTCTACTTTACAATCCTTCATTTGAAACTTTTGCAGAAGATCAACAGCATACTTTTCTTGACTTATGAACACCCCATTCAAACCTTGCTTCACTTCTAGACCAAGAAAGTATTGAAGTTTTCCCATGTCAGTCATGTCAAAAACTTCATACATCCCCCTCTTAAACTCAAGAATGAGAGCATCACAAGAACTAGCACATATAATATCATCTACGTATAGGCATACATAGATAATATTATGATCACTTGTTTGCTTCACATAAAGAGTTGGTTCATTCATGCTTCGATTATACCCATTGGCAGTAAAGTATCCATCAATTTTAGCATACCAAGCACGAGGTGCTTGTTTCAACCCGTACAACGCCTTTCGAAGTTTGTAAACCTTCTCTTCAGCACCTTTGATCACATAACCTTCAGGCTGCTCTACAAAGATTTCTTCACTGAGATCACCATTCAGGAAGGCTGACTTTACATCAAGTTGATGCAAAGTCCACCCTCGTTGAGCTGCAATGGCAATGACAACTCGAATGGTTTCGAATCGTGCTACAGGAGCGAATGTCTCTTCAAAGTCTACTCCCTTTTTTTGAGAGTATCCTTTTGCCACCAACCTAGCCTTGTGTTTGATCAAGTTCCCATCTGCATCAATCTTTGTTTTAAAAAGCCATTTAAGACCCACAACATTTTTACCTGAAGGAAGAGTCACGAGTTCCCAGGTTTTGTTTCTTTCAATGGCTGCAATCTCCTCAGCCATAGCTATTTGCCATTCACGCTTCTTTGCTGCTTCTTGGTAGATTATTGGGTCACATGCACTAAGAGCAAATTGAGAGTGCATTATTTCATCAGATTCAAGTGCTCTAGTGGTTGCATATATATCGTTTAAGGGCCGTAGGTTAATTGGAGTGACAGGACTTTGCTGAACTGAGTTGACATCAGAAGTACTAGCTTGAGACATGTTACTTGATGTTTCTTGAGATGGTGACCTTTCATGGCTTGGAGAACCATCTATTCTACTAGAGCTAGCTGTTGATGTATTGTTGTGTGGCCCACTTGATGTGGACCCTTCATAATTAACATGACTTTTGCTTTCTTCAGTTGGAAAAGGATCTGCAAAAGAAAAAACAAATGAGCTTTTGACTTCTTTATTCCTACTATCCTTCTCTGACCAGTTCCATTCTGCATCTTCAATAATGGTTACATCACGGCTGGCCTCAAACTTCCTTGTAATTGGATCCAACAACCGATAACATGAGGGACTCTGGGATGAGTACCCAATCACCACACTTTTTGCAGATCTGTCATCCAGTTTTCGTCTACCTTGTGCATACACATGCTTGTATGCAAGACTTCCAAACACACGAAGTTTAGACACATCAGGAACTTCATTTGACCATGCTTGAAGGGGAGTTTTGCCATCAACCGCTCTAGTTGGAGAGCGATTTAGAATGTATATGGCTGTTGCAACAGCTTCAGCCCAGAGAAAGTTTGGCAAATTCTTTTCTTTTAACATGCTTCGTGCCATTCCCATCACGGTTCTGTTCTTTCTCTCCACTACTCCGTTTAGTTGAGGAGTATGTGGAGGTGTCAGCTCCCTTCTTATGCCATGTTGTTCACAGAAATCATCAAATTCTCTTGAGCAAAACTCTCCCCCCTATCAGTACGTAACACTTTAATTGAGCTTCCAGCTTGATTTTCCACCAACTTCTTAAATGCCTTGAACTTTCCAAAAGCATCTGACTTGTTGGTAAGGAAATAAACCCATGACATGCGAGTAACATCATCAATTAACAGAAAATAATATGAGTTGAGACCCAGACTTGGAACCTGCATGGGGCCACAAAGATCAGCATGTACAAGTTCAAGCTTTCGAGTAGCACGCCAAGACTGAGATGTGAAAGGAGTTCTGTTATGTTTGCCAAGCAAACACCCTTCACATTGAGCTGTCTTTCTAATTCGAGGAAGACCCTCCACCATGTTTCTGTCATGAAGCATGCGCATGCTATCATAGTTCAAGTGTGCATACCTTTTGTGCCATAAATGAGAGGAACTATCTGAAGAGACCACCTCCGGTGAAGCAACATCAAGCAAAAACATGTTATTATTCAATACATGGATCTGCATTATGATGTTACCTTGGTACTTGATAATACATTTGTCATTTTCAAACAGAAGCGTGTACCCTTTCTTCATAAGCTGACCCACACTCAGCAAATTATACTCCAAGGATGGAGCATAGTATACATCATCGAGCAACTTGTAATTATTGGGGCCCATACTAATCTTTACTGTGCCTTTGCCTTCAATCTTCAGTTTCTTCTTGTTACCCAATTGGACATCAAGTTTAATTGATTCATCCAAGTGAGTAAAACTGCATCTAGAACCTGTCATATGATTCGAACACCCAGAATCGAGAAACCACAGATTATTGTTTTGTACCTGAGAAGGTGGTTCCTCAATACACGCCATGAACAACTGTTCATCATTCCTTTCATCTTGATCATTTGCTTCTGCCACATTGACTTGATTTTCTTGGTTGTACCAGCAATCCTTTGAGATGTGGCCATATTTTTTGCACACATAACACTGAGGTACCCGGCTTCGATCCAGAGTACGCCCCCTTCCACGACCTCTAGTAACACCACGTCCACGGCCTCGATAGCCGATCGAATTTTGAGATCGATCATTTTCTTGAATAACTTGCAGTGCATGTTCTTCCATTTTCTCAGCCTTATCACCATTTCTACTCATCATACGTTGTTCTTGAGACTGCAAGGATCCCATCAGTTTAATAGGTGATAGAGTTGCAAGATCAAATGCTACCTCAATAGATGGAACCACATAATCAAACTTAGAGGTGAGGCTTCTAAGAACTTTTTCCACGATCACTTGATCAGCAACATCCTCTCCATAGGACCTTTTTTGACTTACAATTGACATAACTCTGGAGAAATAGTCACCCACAAGTTCTCCATCTTTCATCATCAGATTCTCGAATTCCCTTCTCAGCCCTTGTAACTTCACTGCCTTAACTTGTGTGTCACCACGGTACTCCATCTGCAAGATCTCCCAACTCTCTTTTGCTGATTTTGCAGCAGCAATTCGAGAGAAAAGGGTATCATGGACAGCCTGCTGGATCAAAGCCATAGCATGAGCATCTTTCTTCCGTTGATTTTTCAGTTTGGCTTGATCTGTTTCTTTTTCATCAACACCAGCAGCAACCAGATCCCACAGATCGCGAGACTTCAGAATGGTAGTCATACGGATGTTCCAATGTTCATACCCATCACCCTTGAAGATAGGGATCGGAGTAGGAGCAGTTGGAAGATTGCTTGTTTGGTCAGCCATGGATGAATTAAACGAAGGCAATGAGGTTCAAGAAGGAGCAAGCAGGCTCTGATACCACTAATGGCACAGAGAATGATAAACAATAGAAAGGAGTCAAGCTTTTTGATACTATTATCGAAAAAGTGATGATCTGCAACAAAGGGTGCAGTCCCTTAAATAGCTAAAAAGAACAAACGGATCACCAAAGGAACCGGTCACTAGCTAACAGCCTTATTCAACATAACGTAAATAATTCAAACTAACTTATTCAAACTATGCTACTAAACCGAGAAAAAAGACTCCAACTGAATTCAGAAAAGCTTGACTCTTCAATCTCTACTTCTGGACGTCCACGTCATCATAACCAACTTTGCATGTGAGTGTGTCATCATTTTCAACAAACAACAGACGTAGCAAAAAAACAAAAGAAAATCGGGGAAAAAACGAAAGCAGATAAACGATATTGGAAGAACACTGGAACATGTGGAGGTAGAAACTTCTGTCTTACCTGGAGAACACGTGGAAGGCTACATGGGCAGCCGCAGATTGACAAAGATGGGAAAGATGGAGGACCAACTTTGTTAGCATTCAAACCCAACCGACATTCCAAATTAAGTATATATATAATATAATGTGGTTGTAAATTGAAGTAAGACGATGGGGATTGGGGAATATGGAGCTTCTAAAAATGTGAGTTAAGTTTGAAAAAAATAAGTTGTTAGTTATATTATGCCTTTTGCTAAAGACAGGCACACCCCCATTGCTAAAGACCCATGACCTAGCCCGTCATGGCCCGTAACAGGCAGCCCGGTTATGGCGTATTGATCTGTTAGGCCGTTACGGTCTCGAAATGGGTCACCCCCTGAATTTTTAGGTGGGACCCATCGAAGTACTGCATGAGACGGCTGTATTAACCCATTACAGCCGTAACGGGTCTGTGTGTGTCTTTAGTAGAACCCTAAATTATACGTTATGCTCTAAAGTGTTATCTACACAGAAAATGGTGTGCGTGAATGATGTGGCACCTCGTTAAGCCATGAATGAGTTTAAGTAAATGTTTTACTTTTTATTTGACACAATTTCATATATACTCCTGTAAAACTTCAAAATTTGTATATACCCAAAACATATTTTAGTATCATTGTATAATATGCATGATAATCTTATACAGTTATACTTTAAGTATAGGTTTGCAAGGACATATATGAAAACTTCAAAGACAATAATCTTTTCAGTGTCACTTTACTGAGCCAAAACCGTGGACAAGTTCAAAACAAGTTGATCAGGACAAGTTCAAAACAAGTTGATTAATAAAGAGCACAAAGCCATCAACTAATTAATTAAAGATATTAAACAAATATCATAGAACTTTGAAGAATATTAATGTAAAAGCTATTATATGTAGAAAATTTATATATAGCAGGTTATATTCGTCTATTGTGGTGGTTTGGTGTTTGAACAAAATTTATATTGAACGTATAAAAAATAAATGTGTCGCTATAGTATATTTAAAATGTTAAAAAAATATTTGAACAAATAAGTATTTTATTTTAAACACAACTCTGTGTGATGAGCGTAGCGCAGCAAACGGTGTTTGCGCCCGAGGAGAGTGGTGAGAACCATTGAGCATTGGCTTGCTAAGCCTTTCTAATAAGAAAGAGAGTAGAAAAGAAGCTTGCTATAAAAATCACTTTACTGAGAAAAGTTGCAAAAGTCGACTTAAGAGAGTACAAGCAGATAATTACCGATAGAAGCCCCCCAGGGATCAGTCTACTGCTTTAGGGAGAGATCCTTTGAGTAAGGTTTCTAACTCTAGAATCATGAATAAAGAGAGTTGAATCTAGTTACTGTCCGGCTATTACTTGAGGAGTGCATATATAGTTTGCGACATAAAAAATACATTGATTTGAATACACTTCAGTTCTATAAAAAATACATTGATCTGAATACACTTCAGTTCGTTACCTAGTGCTTATTATAAATTATTAGTTTATGATAAAAACTAATAAATTTATTTACATAGTTTAAACTTTAAAAGTTGTTTATTGTAATTCAAAACAAACTAATCTTATTCGGTTGATATTGGTTCCGTTAATGTCCATAACAACACTCAATATAGACTACATACAATACAAACAAAAAAAGACTTTGTTTCTAACATAACTTTGTTTTAATTTTTTTTTAAACTTCATTCGATACTAGGTGTATCAGGTAGAGTTGGTTACCAGAAATCCGTAATTAGTGATTTGTTTTATATCCTTTCAATTTTTTACTCTAAACATGATGCGTACTTGAAGCCTTTCTAAGGCAAGAAATCCAATGAAACATTCTCACCTCCCAGACCAATTGAGGGTGGGCTCATTTATTTAAAAATGTAGTTAGGAACAAAGAAATTAAAAACACTTGGTAATTTTTTTTTTGTATCATTTAGTTTCTTGTTATGCATCATATCTTTTTGATGACTAGACCCTACGTTTTCTACTTTGTTTCGATGCATAGCAATTAGGCTCTTCGTAATCATCGTGGCTCAGCCACGAGCTCTTGGCCAGGTCACCGTTGGTTAACGCCAACACCGCCCCCGTCGCTCCGTTATCGACCGTGGAGGTTGGCACCGTTGCCTGGCTAACGGTGGAAGACCACCCTCTTCTCCCCACTTTGTTGACTTTTTGTGTGTGTTGGCCAATCAAAACTTTTGTTTTATTTATTTTTTATTTTAAGTAATATGGGGTATTATTTTAATAAGTAGTGGGTAATGACGTGGCAGTTGTGGATAGTTATCCGGTTACACAACTTTTGTGGTAGATAGTGGTTGATAGTGGAGGAGGGAGAAATGATGATGTGGCATGCACTTTAATGAGGTGGCGCTGACGTCTAGTGGTTGGATAACTATGACTACGGGTAGCCTTATCAGTGAAGAATTCCAGATTATCATCCCAAAATTTCAGTTGTTCATCTTTAGTTAGGCTCTGATTTCCAACAACGACAGCCTTCTTGCCGTGCCCTTTTGATCACCATGCACTTCCCAAGCGGATCCTTGTGTCCACCAAGATCACATCAGTTTTGCAAGCCGAGATTTACCAACCGATGTCACCACTGAATCGAGGCTCCTTGTTTACCGTGAAAGGACTTCAGCCGTGAACCATGCCTATCTAAGAACCGTGTTCCAGTCAAGACTAAAGTGAGCCAAGGAACTGTCTACATTGCTGTTAACCGTGACCAGGTAAAATCGATTTCTGTATGCAATCCTGTTTATCTAATATGGACCCAAAACCCTAAACCAAGCCAAGCAGACCGAACCTCAGGATCCTATTGTTATTTTTTCACTTGTCCACGATCTTATTGTTGTTCATGAAGTCGAAATTGTTGGTGTAAAACTTAGGAAGTTGGTTTTCAACCTAGAGTCTTATGTTGTCTGTATCTTGAATTAAAATGATTTCATAGTTTCTGTTGGGTTGTAAATGAGTCAAAGGAGTTAGTATGCAGGTTAATCGATTTATGAGCAAAAGGTTTATCCAGTTGTGTTGAACAGGACCTCATGTGATCGAATTGTATGCATGGTAATTTTTAGGGTCTTGGCGGTAAGTAGCATAACCGAGTAATCTGATCCATGTTTAAAACACCAAGTGATATAATAAGAAATCATGCATGTCATGTATG
>JAOXOA010193856.1:0-14048 GCA_028566315.1 Rudbeckia hirta
GAATCTATATACCCGTTTACCCAAAACTATATGCTTATTTACCCGATTCAAAAATACTAAAAACTAAATACCTTTTTACCCAATTCAAAAATATATGAAACTATATATCCATTTACCTGAAATGATATACTCGTTTATCCGAAACTATATACTCGTTTACCCGATTCAAAATACCCAAAACTATATACTCGTTTACCTGAATCATATACCCAAAACTATATACCCGTTTACCCGATTTAAAAATACTCGTTGGGTACAAACCAAACCATCATATGCTGCTCCTATGAAAAAAACTTTCTTTCGAGGGCAAATAAAAAGAAACTAAAGAAGTACTAACACCCAAAACTACATCCCTTTTACCCGATTCAAAAATACCTGATACTACATACATGTTTACATGAAACTATATATACATTCACCTGATTAAAAAAGTAAGTGAAACTAAATACCCGTTTACCCTATCAAACCCAAAACCATGTACCAGTTTGCCTGAACTATATACATGCTTATCCAAAATTATATGTCATACCCTAACCGAAGGAGGACTACGTCAGGGCGCGACAAGATCATTCAATTGCTCATGACACTAGATTGTAATATTTAAAACCACCATTTCATTTCAAACACAAAGTCAAGTAACATACTTCAAATAGAAACAAAACAATACATAAACTTCATTTTCATTTGTTAACTAGGTCCAATGTTCTTATGTGACATTCTTCTTCGAACATGCAAACTCACTAGCTCTAGCATCTGAAACATGCACAAAATAGATGTCAACAAATTATTGTTGGTGAGTACACATAGTTTGAAGTGCAATAAAAATTTGATCGTTGAATACAGTTCCATGTAAATGTAATGTCAAAGAAAAGGGCATAGGAGGGAACCCTATGCCCTGGTACCACATTGATACCCATCGTTCCTCCCCGGAAGGTGTTCGATGCCGGTGAATCACCTCCACTTAAGCACCATTTGATCTGAGCACCGATAAGGACTATACTCACGCCTTTAGACTTCCCGCATGGCCCTAAGCTTCATCGGAGCCGGGTACCTTAATTAGATGCACCAAGTTTCGAACCGGCGACCTCTCGGTCTCCGGATACGTCCCTTGCCACTGCGCTATCTCAATGTTGGTAAGAGAGAGAAATAGTGTGCGCAACATGGATTGCACTTTGTGTTTCATAAGTTGTGCCTTGAGATAGGGCCGGTCCTAAGGGGACACCGAGTGTGCTGGCGCTCATGGCCCGAAGGCCGGAGGCTTTTCCAAGGGGCTAGGGAAAATAATTACACACGTGAGGCGCGCGCCTCACGCAACATGACATTAGGAAAAAAGCGCATCAAAAACTTACAAAAAGAGGCCACGTGCGGGCATCGCGTTGGTTCAGAAACATTTCGAAATAAAAACCCATTTTTGCACCCTCCATGCTCACAAGTAGGTACCAGAGTAAAATGTATTATAAGAACTTAACATGTCTTGGAGGCTTATCCATATAAACTAAACAAACTTTGGTTCCACACATATATGGGACAAGATGCAACATTTTTTTACAGATTTAGTTAAAAAAATGTAGTTTTTCATTATAAAAAGCTCCATTTTACTTAATAAAAGTTACTTGAATTCTTAAAAGTACAGTATCACTTTTGAGAGAGTCCGATTCTTTTAACCGGCACGGGTTATACGCGGGGGCGGACCTAGCACTATGCTAGAGGTAGCGTCCGCTACCCCTCAACTCTTACCGCGTAGTGAAAAAATTGCATCCCGTAATGGAAAAAAATATTTATTTTTATGTTTTATGTATAACGTTACCCCTAAAACGATTTTTCCGCAAAACGTTACCCCTGAATATTTTTTCTGGTTCCGCCACTCTTATACGGGCCTATAACGTCTCGGAATCGGTCCTACCTTGAGAATAGTAGAGTTTTATGAGAAAAAATAGTTTTGTAAATTAATAATAATGAAATTTTCAGTTGTTTCAGTTGATGGAATAAACATAGAAACTGAAAACGATAGTTGACTAGTTGTATATAAAGTAAAAATTTAAAATGGTGATTTAGCTTCAAGTTGTAAAATAAATATGTAGTTTAATCTACTTAAACATTCAACTTCAATGATTATAATCATATCACATTCAGCAAAAGTAAACGCAAGTTTGTGACAAACATTCTGAAGTTAAAAAATAAAACTTATACGACTTATTATCCTTTTTTATATTTATCTCGTCCAACTGATCGTGTATAACAACTGTTCGACTCTCAAGCACGATAATTTCGTTTTAGTAGGATTTGTTTTGTAATTCAGAAGGACGTTGCAGCGCAGCTTGTTGCCCACTTGCATGTCATTTATTTGTAATTGCTTTTTTTTTGAAGGGAATGTAAACGGCATAGGGTATATACTATGTAGGGACATGCGATTGTTGTTACACGTAACACGTTTAAATGCATGAAAATCTTATAATCGATTCAATCTAATCCATCCATTGCATAAGCAGTAACCATTTTCTTCTTTTAATTCATTCCAAGTATTGTAGTGTCTCTCTATATACTACAAGTTTTTCTAAAAAAGTTTATAAAAGATGTCAACCACTAAAGTTTGTATCTTTTCAGAAAAGAAAAGAAAAATTATATAGGATTCTTTTGTTATTCTTTTAAGGTAGTGTGGGTGTGTAAGAGAATAGAATTTCCTTTTTGTTCATGATACCCTTGTTTTAGGGGAGGGGGCGCCATGCCTAGTAGTCTGAAGTAGCCTGATTACCAGCCAGTTAAATTGCGCCACATCACCAGTAGCCTGAAGTAGCCTGACCACTGGCGGCACCGAAGCCTAATAGTCTAACCACTAAATAATTAAATAACCCACTACCAACCAATCAAAAAATTAAAAACTAAAAAAAAAAAGGAAAAGCTGCAACAAACCCTCAAACCCATCGGCTACCTTTCACCGAAATTCAACCCACCAACCATAGCCGGACCCTAGCCGTGAGGGGGTGGCGGTGATTTCACCGGGAGGCAACCATAGCCGGGGGGTGGTAGCCGCACCCGCCCCCTCCCCCCTAAGTCATAACAACAAACTAATGCAGATTGAGCTACAAACAATCTGCATTAACCTGCACAAGGTTGGTGTATAATCCAGATTGGTTATTGGTATTAACATGTAATTTCTAAAACGCTGTAGTATTTTTTTTTTTTGTTTTGGCGCAAGTCAATCTGTTTTCAATGAACTAGCTGACGGAAATATGTATTTTCAAAGAATTTTGCCTTTTCTTTTCTTTATAAGGGAAGTTTGGGTCATGGCCTCATCTTTGAGCTTGTTCAATGCAACTACTACTTACCATTATATAGATGGACAAGTGACACTTGATAATGTAAGAGTTTTTAAAATTTCCATATAATTAATTACATTGTCAATTACTTGCGTCAGCATTATTCGATACATAACATGTCTGCTCCTCTATGTCTCTTGAAAGAGTGAAAATCTGCTAATTGGATAGCGGTTCAAAACAACAATCATTTCATTTAATAAACGAATATGTTTTTTATATATGTTTGTGATAAATACAAATTATGTAATGTTTGAATAAAGGAGGCATGCTCAGGGGCGGAGCCAGGTCTTGGGTGGGGCACAGAACTCACTGGATTTTTGATTTGTAGTAGAAATGTGCATGACTTCAGCCTAAATTTTGTGCGTTATATAAAGAGTGAACTCACTGGTTTCAGTTCTTGGATCCGCTGCTGGGCATGCTCCTTCAACAATAGTACAAAATCAAGTAATCAACCGAAACAAGTGTTAGCTTGCTTGTTACTTGGTTTAGGGTAACGCTCATCGGATGGTTTCCGGTCCAGAATGGGTGTTACCCTTCACACCTGTATAACTATTGTTTTTACATATGATGCATTTTCCCCTTGAGTAGATTGTACATTGTTGCAGTAGTTCAAAGATATTAAAGATGCTACCTTTAAACAGTGACAGCTATGGTTACAAAATCTCACCTTTCCATTGCAATTAGTTTATACTGTCTATATCTGGATTTGATACCACACTTAAATCACTATGCTGCACATAGAATAGTTTAAGGCAGAGTATCATTTATTAGAAATATATCATTTGGTGTTGATCCTTACACATATTATATATACATGGCTTCTTGATCGCTAACATTACAACCAAAAATGTCACAATGTTACTCAACTAAACATACAAGTGTACCGAGTAGATCGCACTCATAGCAGGGCTAAACTTACATCACCTTGATGCATCCCCTGCGACAATAGGCGCAAAAAAAGCCCACGGTATTGCAAAAAAGGCCCACAGTATTACACAACAGATATGCACAAATCGGATGGGCTAGAAACGGCTGTTTCCTCATCAGTCAAAGAAGACAGGGAGCACAACGGAACCATCTTCTTGCTCACTAGATGCCACTCGTCGATATGTATCAGTTTTCCATGATCTGAATCTTGAGGCCTCTTCTTGTCAAGAACTTCTAAAATCTTTTTGGTTTTCCCAAAAAGCAGAATCGCGCTCCGGATACTCTTCTCCCTTTCTTCAATCCTACTTTCATGACACTTTCTTGAAATAACATGCTGCAGGTTGCTCAAAGCTGCCAATAATATGTCACAAATCATAAGAGAGATCTTATCAAATAACCTCTCACTTGTTTCATTCTGTGTTCTCATCAGCAGTGTTTCACATATTCTGTACATGGAGTTTGCTGCCAATACCCTCAAGGGCCACCGCGATGGAACCTCTTTTAAGCATTCATTCAAATAAGTATCCTTGTTCATAAATTCCATAAACTTTTCCTTTGAGATTTCGGCAAGCAGTTTAATGATCTCGGTTCCTGGTGCATGTTCTTGATCATGGGCTAGCTTGGAAAGATCTACATCTAACCATTTGTTACAAAGTTCGACTCCTGACCAAACTACTTTGGCCGCTTTCATTACATGTTTCAGTTCTTTTACATTTTCCAGGTAGTTTTCTATCTCTTTCACATACTTGAGACCTTCATCCACACTTAATACCAGTTGCTCTTTTAACTGTTTGTCTACATTCGGAATTGCAACTGCTATGCTTGTTAATGTCACAATAGGGAGAGCCCAACAGTTTGGTGGCTCTCCACAAGATAGCGATGGTACTTTATCGCTGTCAAAATCATGTACTCCACTGAAGGAACTTAAAGAATTTGACCGCTCTAAAAGATTTATCAGATTCTTCGGCTGCTGTTTCTCCCCGATTTTGATCCAGTGAGATGTAGCATCAGAATTGTTTTCCATCATCAAATCCACCAACATTTCTTCTCCTTCAAGATAAATCACATAACGACTCAGATCCGTATTCATATTCTCTGCCTCATCACTATGCACCCCATTGTTACCTTTTAAAAACCTTCTTAACCTCAAGAACCTGCTCACAAAGAAAACTGAAACATATCTGATCATCTTACAAGAAAAAACCAATCCTTTTTGCATCCAAATCAACCAACTAAAAACATAAAACTTAGCACTATGAATCAATCTTCTTCCCCGCAGGTTACAGAATCTTAACTCTAAAGGCTGAACCTGCCAGAAAAGCAAACGTTTGATCCAATACCTTTCGACAACAAACTCTTGCCCACACGCCCGCGAGGCCTTGGTTGGACACCTGAAATTAATAGTCATAAACCATCTAAAAGCCGGTGAAATCGTCCCCACCACCACTGCAGCCGTTTGACACATAAGAACCAGAGTGGTTGACCATCTGTAATCCGAATCACCAGTGCAAAACCTAAAAGACCAAGGCATGATCCGGGTTCTGAGTATAGACTCGGCTAAGATCAACAAGTTCACAAGACAAAAGGCTCCTGAAGCCGAGCAGGGTGCAGACCGCCCGATCACAAACTGAGGGCTCGATGTATATGCCATCATCCAGTATTTCCCTAAATCTTGCTGTAACCTATCAGCTGCAGATACATTTCTTCTAGTAAAACACACTAAATTTGCTTTTTTCAACTTCTTCTCATATGTTATATCCAAAAAATACTTCTTGGTAGGAATAGCCAATGATAAACAACACAAGATTGCAAGCAAAACAACCATCAAACCCATAATCAAAGCATGTTCAATCCAAAACTCAAAGATGACACCAGTACCCATCTGAATACAAATATTAGTAATTGCAGTGACAACAAGAATCCCCAAAGCAATAATATTCATCAAAAGCTCAGTATCTTCCATTGTACCTAAACCAGGCAGCAAGTTCCCCATAACCATGCATATGAAGGCGGAGCTGCTGACTTTTGCCAGCTGATCTTGGCGGCGGGGCATGGCGGCGTTGAGATCAACTGAGAACTTGATTGCAACTGCTATGACAGTAAGAGTGGTGGCGTTGAGGGTGAAGAACCTGCAAGGGAACCAAAACTTTTTGTATCTGAAACCATGGAGTGCATCCATGGCCATGGCTATGCCGCAGATCAATGATGCTGCGGCTACGTAGATGCCGATCCATGGCATCGGGTCATTGAATTTTGAGTTGTTCAGGGAGCCGTCCGCCGTGCAGCCGCCGTGAAACATGATTGAGTATTTGCTTCAATAAGAATTGATTTGAGGATTACTGTAATTTGCATTATTTTTGAGAGGTTGGTTTATAGTGTCTGTGTAAAAGTCTTCATGATTTTTTTTTGGATTTATTTAAGTAGTTTTTATTATACGTAGTTGATTTTATTAGTAGATTCAATGGTCTAGATTGAACTTTGACCAGAGCAGTGAGTTATAAGCTGACGTTTATGTTATCTTGTTCAACTAATGCATGGTCATAATATTAACTAACAATATTTTATTACTGTATTTGTCATATTTTGTCTATATGTTGAATTCAAGCCACTAGTTATGATGTTAATTCCAATAATATTAATATTAATTAACAATATTTTATCAACAATATTTTGCTTGCTGTATAGTCATATCTTGCTATTTTTTTCTCCCAGTTAGGATATTATATTTGATGTTGTGTTAAAAGTTTTTTATTGTGTTGATTCGATGATCATTTTTTATTCTGTGCAATTTCCATTACTGCCCTTCACATACAAGCTAATTTACTTCTAGGAACCAGTGGGTTTATTGGCTCAAGGATGTGGAATAAATGGAGGGAGACTAAAGATGGATTAGTATCACACCCGTAGGGGTGTAAACGGGTAGGACCGAGACCGGATCTTCGCTATTTGAGTTCGGCTCGTAAGGTTTTTATGAAGCTTGAGCGCTCGGCTTGATTCGAAGTCCCTTTTTAAAGATCGAGCCTTGCTTGCAAACAAAAACTGAAGTTCGAGATTGGCTGGGTTGGGCTCGAGCTAATTTGATGAGGGCCTCAAATGAGTCAAAAGCTCGGATCGTGAAGAAAATGGTAAAGAGATTTCTCATTGATAATTTGTTGTGAATTTTACATACAAGAAAAACTAGACAAAAGGAACAATATATAGCACAAGATTAGGCAGAGCATGATAACACAAAACCATGCACATACACCGACTCAAGGCCTCTCCTAAACATAGAAACAGATCGTCTAAGATACGCAACACAATAAGAATAATATGCGGGATTCGGTCCCTTCCGATCTTGGATTCAATATTTGGACATCATAATCTAGATTGGGTGATCATGTAATAAAGGTTCATGCACTGATTGTGCAGAGGAACCATGTGCATAAGAAGAATTGATACAGTAAAGAAATTTTATAAAAATGATTCTGCATACATTGTTTGTCGATATACATCACATATATATACTAGGTTGTTTGGAGGTTAAGTAACCGACACAACCGTTATCTAACTAACTTTCTAATCTAACCGACACTTAGTGTTTGCACCGGTTTGGTATAACCCGTTTGGGTTTGGTCTTGATTATCGGGTCTAACAATCACTCCCCTAATCAAGACAAATTCAAATCTTGTAATTCTTGATCATCGGTTCTTCTCCTTTTCTGCAGCCCTTCGTTTTATTGCTATTCATCGCCTTTTTTATCTTGATGCGCGCCTTATGATTTCTGAGATTCCTTCTTTCCGGATTCTGCAAGTATGTATCTTTGATGGCGGTATCAAATCTCTTGATCTTCTAGACTGCAATGCTTTGTAATATCAGTCAAGGAATATGAAGACATATGGTTGCATTAATTCTTTATTTAATCTATTATTTATGCTGTATTAATTTCTAGCTTCCTATATATTTGTACTCCAAGTTTCCATGTAATTAAACAAGTGTGAGTTTAATCAAACCATATGGTATAGAGCTTGGTCTTGTTCCTCTTTTCTTTCTTCCTTCTGCCCTCCCATCCCTGCTTCTTCGATACCCCTTCTACCTCATGGCTACTTCAAAACATAAAGACCATTTTGACATTCACCGCGAGCTAGGACTTGTTTTGTGGCACTCCTGATCGTGATCCCTTATCGACTCTTGAGGTCAGTGCATTCCTTGATGAATCACCTACCTTGCCTACACCAACCCCTCACCCACCTCCTGTTCGTTCCTCTACCGTTCCTCTAGACCCAATGGTTTTACAAAATGACCTTTTAACCCACACTTTCTCCCCTCCTACCCATGTACCTCCCGATGTGCCTACTCCACCGGCCTCGCCACCACCCTCTCCCCCACCTGTTGTGTATCCTCAGCCACCAACCCCTCCGTCCTCTCCATCCACCCCCTCGTCTACCTCCTCGGACTCCTCTGAGTCTGTAACCTCCCCGGTTGCACCACAGCCTACCCATCCAATGATCACACGGGCAAAGGCTGGAATCTTTAAACTGCGGCATTTTGCTGACCTCTCTACTCTTGCTCATCATCCCCTTCATATGGCTTTATCGGCGGTTCATGATCCTACTAGCTATCAGCCCGCCCTTTCCAAACCGGAATGGCTTGCTGCCATGCATGACGAGCTTCGGGCCCTTTACCGAAACAACACCTGGTCCCTCGTTCCTCGCCCTGCCGACCGCCATGTTGTCGGTTGTAAATGGTTGTTTCGTACTAAGTTTCTCTCTGATGGCTCCATCGATCGTCATAAGGCTCGCCTCGTCGCTCAAGGCTATTCTCAGTACCCAGGGCTTGATTATTCTCACACTTTTAGTCCAGTGGTGAAAGCCACCACGGTTCGTGTTGTCTTGTCTCTAGCAGTTTTGAACAAATGAAAACTCCATCAATTAGACGTTAATAATGCGTTCTTACATGGTCATTTGCATGAAGATGTTCTAATGGAACAACCACCTGGGTTTCGTGATCCTCGGTTTCCGGATCATGTGTGCAAACTTCAAAAGGCGTTATATGGTTTGAAGCAAGCCCCACGTGCCTGGTTTCATCGTTTGAGTGAATCTTTAGTTCGGTCAGGATTTGTTTGTTCGAAGGCCGACACATCGCTTTTTATATTTAATGATGGCACTTGTGTTATGTATTTGCTTGTGTATGTCGATGATCTTATATTGACAGGTAATCACATGGGGGCTCTTCAGCGATTCATTACCGTCCTTAATAGGGAGTTCAAAATCAAGGACCTTGGTGATCTCAACTACTTTCTTGGGCTTGAGGTTGCTCATATGGATGATGGGCTGTTTCTTCATCAGTCGCGGTATGCATCTGAGATTCAGCACCGTGCTCGCATGATGGATGCCAAACCTGTTGCTACTCCTCTCTCCACGAATGTCTCGTTTGTGGCAGCTGGTGATCCGTATCCGGATCCTACTCATTACCGCTCTGTTGTTGGTGCATTGCAGTACCTCACGGTGACTCGTCCTGATATTTCCTATGCTGTGAATCAAGTTAGCCAGTTTCTACATGCTCCCACTGTGCAGCACTTTCAAGAAGTCAAGCGTATTCTCCGGTACATCAAAGGCACTTTACCCTATGGGCTTCATTTCACTCGGCCCGTCTCCAGTTCTTTGGAGGGTTACTTTGATGCTGATTGGGCTCGATGCCTTGACACGCGTCGTTCCACTTATGGATATTCCATCTTTCTAGGAGGTAATCTTGTGTCATGGAGTGCTAAGAAACAGCCCACCGTCGCCCGCTCAAGTTGTGAATCGGAATATAGCTATGGCTAACACTGCGGCTGAGATTGGCTGGCTGACGCATCTTCTCCTGGAGCTTGGTTCTTTACCGGATACTCGTCCGACCTTACTTTGTGAAAATCAAAGTGCACTTTTCATAACTCAAAATCTGGTTGCTCATAAGCGCATCAAGCACTTGAAACTCGATTATCATTTTATCCACGAGCTGGTATCTTCGGGTCGTTTGGTGACGAAATTTGTTCTGTCCAAGCTTTAGGTTGCTGATATTTTTACGAAAGTCAAAACCTTCCGGAGTGATGGTGGAGGTGAATTGTTAATCACAAGGTCAGACTTCTTTTTGAGCCAAATGGCACCTTGCACCGGCTATCGTGTCCATATACCCCTCAACAGAATGGCTGTGCTGAACGTAAGCACCGCCACATTGTTGAAACTGGCTTGGCCATGATGTTCAATGCTCAGGTTCCTACCGTGTTTTGGGTTGATGCTTTTGCTGCTGCCGTTTTTGTCATTAACCGCCTTCCATCCACTGTGACAGGTGGCTTATCTCCCTATGAGGTGCTGTTTTCAAAACCACCAAATTATAGCACCCTTCGGACGTTTGGTTGCCGTGTCTATCCATACCTACGTGATTATTCGGATCACAAACTTGCACCAAGGAGTCTTCCATGCATTTTTATTGGCTATAGTTCCATGCACAAAGGCTACCGTTGCCTTGATCTGGTAACCTCTCGTGTTTTTCTCACTCGACATGCTCGGTTTGACGAGACGGTTGTTCCTTTCTGTGGCACTCCTGATCGTGTCCCATTATCGGCTCTTGAGGTCAGTGCATTCCTTGATGATTCACCTCCTATGTCTACACCACCTACCGACCCGCCTCCTGTACCTTCCTCTTCAGTTCCCCTGGATCCAATGGTGTTCCAACATGACCTTTTTACCCACACTTTGTCCTCTCCTACCCATATACCTCCCGTTGTGTCTACCCCACCACCCTCGCCACCACCCTCCCCGCCTCCTGTCGTGCACCATCAACTACCGACCCCCCCCCCCATCCTCTCCTTCAACCCCCTCATCTACCTCTTCAGACTCCTCTGAGTCCGTTGACTCTCCTGTTGCACCTCAGCCTACCCACCCGATGATCACACGGGCTAAGGCCGGAATCTTTAAGCCACGACATTTTGCTGACCTCTCTACTCTTGCTCATCATCCCCTTCATCTGGCTCTATCGGCTGTTCGTGATCCTACTAACTACCAGTCTGCCCTTTCCAAACCAGAATGGCTTGCTGCCATGCATGAAGAGCTTCAAGCCCTTTACCGAAATAACACCTGGTCCCTAGTTCCTCGCCCTGCCGACCGCCATGTTGTTGGTTGTAAGTGGCTGTTCCGTACTAAGTTCCTCTCTGACGGTTCGATCGATCGTCATAAGGCTCGCCTCGTCGCTCAAGGCTATTCTCAATACCCGGGGCTTGATTATTCTCACACTTTTAGTCCGGTCGTAAAAGCCACCACTGTACGTGTTGTCTTGTCTCTTGCAGTTTTAAACAAATGGAAGCTTCATCAATTAGATGTCAATAATGCGTTCTTACATGGTCACTTGCATGAAGATGTTCTAATGGAACAACCACCTGGGTTTCGTGATCCTCGGTTTCCGGATCATGTGTGCAAACTACAAAAGGCGTTATATGGTTTGAAGCAAGCCCCGCGTGCCTGGTTTCATCGCTTGAGTGAATTTTTAGTACGCTCGGGATTTGTGTGTTCCAAGGCCGACACATCACTTTTTATATTTAATGATGGCACTTGTGTTATGTATTTGCTTGTGTATGTCGATGATCTGATATTAACAGGTAACCATCTGGGGGCTCTTCAGCGGTTCATCACCGTTCTTAATAGGGAATTCAAAATCAAGGACCTTGGTGATCTCCACTACTTTCTTGGCCTTGAGGTTGTGCATATGGATGATGGTCTATTTCTGCATCAGTCTCGATATGCGTCTGAGATTCTTCACCGTGCTCGCATGATGGATGCCAAACCAGTTGCCACTCCTCTATCCGCAAATGTCTCCCTTGTTGCAGATGGTGATCCGTATCCTGATCCTACTCATTATCGCTCTCTTGTTGGTGCGTTGCAATACCTTACGGTGACTCGTCCTGATATCTCCTATGCTGTAAATCAAGTTAGTCAGTTTCTTCATGCTCCCACTGTAGCACATTTTCAAGAAGTGAAGCGTATTCTCCGGTACATCAAAGGCACCCTGCCTTACGGGCTCCATTTCACACGGCCCGTCTCCAGTTCTCTGATAGGTTACTCTGATGCCGATTGGGCTAGGTGCCTTGACACACGTCGATCCACTTACGGGTATTCCATCTTTCTGGGAGGTAATCTTGTCTCATGGAGTGCCAAGAAACAGCCCACCGTTGCTCGCTCGAGTTGTGAATCGGAATATCGCGCCATGGCTAACACTGCAGCTGAGATTGTTTGGCTCACACACCTTCTTCAGGAACTTGGTGCTTTACCAACTTCGCGTCCGACCTTGCTTTGTGACAATCAAAGCGCCCTTTTCTTGACTCAAAATCCGGTCGCTCATAAACGCATCAAGCACTTGGAACTCGACTATCACTTTATTCGTGAGTTGGTCTCCTCGGGCCGTTTGGTGACAAAGTTTGTTCCGTCCAAGCTTCAGGTTGCTGACATCTTTACAAAGAGTTTACCCCGACCTCAATTTGAACAATTTCGGCTGCTACTTCGTCTGGGTCCGCCACCGTTACGCTTGCGGGGGGATAATATCAGTTATGGAATATGAAGCTATATGGTTGCCATCAATCCTTAGTTAATTCTTTATTTATGTTGTATTTATTCCATAGATTAGTTCCCTATAAATTTGTACTCTTTGTACCATTGTAATACAAGGTGTGAGTTTAATCAATCTCATATGGTATAGAGCTTGTCTTGATCCTCTTTTTTCACCTTCTTTGCCCGCCCTTCCTTGCCTTCAATCTCTTCTGTCTTCCCTCTCCCTTGCCCTCCAATGGCTGCTCCTTCTTCTTCCTTATCATAACCCACTACTCTTCCCTCCCTCACCAACCTTATCCCGATCAAGCTTACTTCCACAAACTACTTACTTTGGAAGAACCAAATGGAACAACTCCTTGCCATTCAAGACCTTGTTGCCCACATCGATGGTTCGGCCGAAGCTCCTTCCACGCATATCACTGTTGATGGCAAATGTGCCATTAAGCCTCTGCATACAGCTTGGATCACTAAATAATGGCGCACGGTCGTTCTTCCCAATGCTACGTTATCCGAAGAAGCCATGGCAATTATCATCGGTTTACCAACCGCTAGGAGTATGTGGTTAGCACTAGAATCAGCGTTTGCTAGCACTAGCATTGAGCGCATCCAAAGTCTCAAGGACCGTCTTCATTCCTTAACCAAAGGCTCTAAATCTGTGACTGAGTACGCTCGGCTGTTCAAGGATCTCTATGATCAATTGAACGCGGTTGGCTTGACGGTTCCGCGTGAGGATCTGGTGCATTGGTTTCTTTGTGGGTTAGTCTCCTCTATTGAGTCTTCCTACACAACTATTTGATCAAGTAACCCCCAAATGCCCCTACTCGATCTGATTGCAAAAGCGGAAGGTCACGACTCGTTTTACCGTACCATCCATGGCACCCCTGGTTCGACAGTTGCCTATCCTGCCCAGTCCGATCGCTCTTCTACTTCTGCCCGTGGTCGAAGCGGTAGTTAATGTGGTGGCCGTGGTGGCCGTCGACCGACGCATTGCCAACTCTGTCGACAGAACGGTCATTACGCCTCCACTTGTCCATCACTTTCTGCCTATGCTAGCCGCTGGCTGCCTCCGGATAAGGCTATGGCGAACGCCTTTCTCTCAGTGCTCCTTGTCGGATTCATGACCGGACTGGTATGTTGACTCCGGTGCAACGGACCATATAACACCGGCTGTTCAAAATGAGTCTAATGCTTCGTCTTCCTCAGGTAACTCATCTGTTTTTTTTTTTTTTTTTTTTTTTTTTCGGTG
>JAOXOA010214839.1:0-14002 GCA_028566315.1 Rudbeckia hirta
CTCATAGACATAAAAGGTATAAGTCCTTCCTACTGTACCCATAAAATATGTATGGAGGATGTATTTAAACCGGTGGTACAACCCCAACGAAGACTAAACCCTAACATGCAAGAAGTGGTTAAGAAAGAAGTTCTGAAGCTTCTTGATGCTGGACTGATATATCCTATATCAGATTCACCATGGGTTAGTCCAGTACAAGTCGTACCCAAGAAAGGAGGTATGACTGTAATCAAAAACGAGAAAAACGAACTAATACCCACCAGAACCGTCACTGGATGGAGAGTGTGTATAGATTACAGGAAACTGAACGACGCTACCAGAAAAGATCATTTCCCTTTACCATTCATAGATCAAATGCTGGAACGTCTATCAGGACAAGATTACTACTGTTTTCTAGATGGATTTTCTGGTTATTTTCAGGTGCCCATAGCACCCGAAGACCAAGAAAAGACCACATTCACCTGTCCCTATGGAACCTTCGCCTATCGACGAATGCCATTTGGACTATGTAATGCACCAGCAACGTTTCAACGCTGCATGGTGGCTATTTTTCATGACATGATTGAGAAAACCATGGAGGTATTCATGGATGATTTCTCCGTCTATGGAGACTCATTCGATCAATGTCTAGACAACCTAGATAAAATGTTAGCTAGGTGTGAAGAAACCAATCTAATGCTTAATTGGGAGAAATGTCATTTTATGGTCAAAGAAGGAATTGTACTAGGACACAAGATCTCCAAGGCAGGAATCGAAGTAGACAGAGCAAAAATCGATACCATTAGTAAACTTCCATTTCCTACCTCGGTAAAAGCCATACGTAGTTTCCTAGGACACGCCGGATTCTACCGACGTTTCATAAAAGACTTCTCAAAAATCTCTAAACCAATGACGCAACTTTTAGAGAAAGATACACCATTCATATTCTCCAACGAATGTGAACAGACTTTCAACTCTCTAAAAGATAAATTAGTAACTGCACCCATTCTTACAGCACCCGACTGGGAACTCCCTTTCGAATTAATGTGTGATGCAAGTGACATAGCAGTAGGTGCAGTACTAGGTCAAAGAAAGGAGAAACATTTTCACCCAATCTATTACGCTAGTAAAACCCTAAACGAGGCGCAAGAAAACTACACTACCACTGAAAAAGAATTATTAGCCGTCGTTTTTGCGCTAGACAAATTTAGGTCCTATCTAATCCTATCCAAGACAATTGTGTTTACTGATCATTCCGCCTTAAAATACCTATTTAAGAAAACAGATGCCAAACCACGTTTAATAAGGTGGATACTGTTACTACAAGAATTCGATCTCGAGATTCAAGACAAGAAAGGGGCCGAGAATGTAGCAGCAGATCATTTGTCTAGACTGGAGAACCCAGACAGAGATAATCTGACAGAGGAAAAGATAGAAGATTATTTTCCTCATGAAACACTTTTAAATACACAAACCCAGGACACTGAATTTCCTTGGTTTGCTGACATAGCAAATTACTTAGCTGGGGGAATCAAACGAAAGAATTTAACGTACCAACAAAGGCGTAAATTCTTTTCTGATACGAAATACTACGTTTGGGAAGACCCCTTCCTATTTAAAATAGGAGTAGACCAGCTATTGAGAAGATGTGTATTCGGTAAGGAAGCGGAAGAAATCCTGAAACAGTGCCATGAAGGACCCACTGGAGGCCATCATGGTGCTAACTACACTGCTAAAAAAATCTTCGATGCAGGATTTTATTGGCCGACTATCTTTAAAGATGCACACGAATTTGTCAAAAAGTGTGACGCCTGTCAACGAACAGGAAACGTCTCATCAAGGAATGAAATGCCTCAAAACCCTATCCAAAGTGTTGAAATTTTCGACATTTGGGGCATTGACTTCATGGGACCCTTTCCTAGCTCTAAGGGAAATAAATACATACTTGTCGCAGTTTATTATGTATCCAAATGGGTTGAAGCACAAGCTCTCCCCACAAATAACTCGCAAGTCGTAATTAAATTCCTAAAGAAGCTATTCGCACGATTCGGTACACCCAGAACTTTGATAAGCGATAGAGGTACACACTTTGTCAACTCTCAAATGGAAAAGATACTAAAACGATATGGTGTAACTCACCGTTTCTCAACTGCGTACCATCCACAAACCAGTGGGCAAGTGGAAGTCTCCAACAGGGGAATTAAGCGAATACTAGAAACAACAATAGGACAGCACCGCTTAGAGTGGTCTGACAAATTAGACGATGCACTATGGGCCCACCGCACAACATTTAAAACACCGATAGGGACAACTCCATTTAGACTTGTCTATGGGAAGTCATGTCATCTACCGATTGAATTAGAACACAAAGCATATTGGGCAATTAAAACAATGAATATCGACTTACACAAAGCCGGTAAGCAACTCTATTACAAATTCACGAATTAGAGGAATTAAGAAACGAAGCATACACTCGATCATGGGGATATAAGGAACGGACCAAAAGGTTCCATGACCAAAGGCTAAGGGGTAATAAAGAATTTAAGTGTGGGGATAGTGTGTTATTATACAACTCCAGGCTTAAATTGTTCCCAGGAAAATTAAAATCTCGATGGTCAGGCCCTTTCACCATAACAAGAGTATTCCCATATGGAGCAGTAGAAATTAAAAGCAAATACGGAAACCCATTCAAAGTAAACGGACACAGGTTAAAATTGTACATGGGCGGGGAAGTCAACGAAATGGAGAAAGAGGTCCTGGACCTCGACTCTCCTGAAAATTAAAAACTCCAAAATAGATGTAAGTAGAGTAGGTTAGATTAGGACTCTATTTTTATTAGGTGTTAAAATAAAAAGAAAATTTTATATTTTATAAAAGAGGGAAGAATACCCTAAGGAAAAATACCAAAATTATCGGTCTTATAAGTTAAGAAACTGAAGGACCCCTAATATAAGTATTAGATCAAAACGCAATATTCGCTCCCAAATTTATAAAATATAATACAAAATTCCAAAAAATCAAAACTCAAAAACTTTCCATAAACATATAACCGTTGAAAGCCAACGGCTATATCCCCACCTATATAAACAACCCATAATTCCATTTCTAAATATCCAAATCCCTTTCAAATTCACCATAAATCCATTCAAGAAAAGCCACGCAAGGATGTTACACCCGGTGCTGGTTTTCGTCGGAATCATGATGATCGCCATCATCGTGATGATCCTCCATATGCCGCCTGAAGAAAGGAAGAACTGGATATTTATTTATGTTTTTATCGGTTTACCGTTTTACTTTGTAGCATGTCTGATGTAAGTTTCAGTATTCTAATAAGTCTGTAATAAATAAAAGAGACTTTTTATTAAAAAGAAAAAAATTACAATGCACGGCTCAATCAAAAATTACACTAATCATCATCAGAATCAACAAGTTCATACGAAGGCTCCACAGCTAACGAATCAACAATATCCACTAATGTCTGAACTATCCATCCATTCTGCTTTGATAAACGACTCACGCGTCGATCCAGTCTATCTAGAGTAATCTCCATACTGACTGAAGAAACGGGCGAGGATGGTATCCTGCTAGGACCAGCTTCATCTACTGAGGGACGAACCCGTTGATAAGATCTACTCGGAGAAGGGGGAAACACCAGTGGAGAAGGAGGGACTTCCCACGCATCCGGAAACATACGCTTACCAGCAAGAGACGATTGCGCCTCATTAAAGGGAGATGACCCCCAGCGAGAGAGCTGACGGGCATGAGGATCTTGATCAGGAGGATCATGCGAATCAACTTCACAGTCTGCAAGCAACCGCGAGATATCAACAGAAGCATTCGGGATTTCTGAAAGAGTTACTCCTTCAAAAACCCTTGTCAGGTTAATGTCCGTTGCACGAACAGACATTCTAGGAGGAATTTCAGGAGGGAGAAAATCCATAGCTTCCTGATAAGGAATAACACCAGCAGGCCTTGGAGGAGATAATTCCGAAAGGAGTTGATCATCTAAAACCCCCAAAGCTTTCGCTAATCTAGTAATATACGCTCCACCCATAAGGTAAGGAGGGGTTTTAGTTCTGTAATAACGAAAGAACTGGGCAAATAATTGACCAATATTACACGGTACAGAATTAAAAATACTATAAATATATAAAAGGTCAACTGAAGTTGGGCCACTCCTGGAATGTAGACGATTTCTCATCGTCTCAGTTAAAACCCTGAACATATATCGCATTGAAGGATCTGTGAAATTGTCAGCACGCAAAGTGCAAGTTGGAGAAGAAATGTTCATCCAATAAGAATCAGCATCATACGGGTACGTAGTTATTGCACTCGTATAAACGGGAGTCATTATCTCTTTCGGAACAAAGACACCAAGGTAAACGGAAAATTGGGACAATAGTAAACGAAATGAATGACCACCTAACCGAAAAGAAACAAAACCTTCCGCCCTACCTTGATGCCTCGGATAACAGAAAGTTGACCAGAACTCAAGGGTAAGTTCATCATATGTAGGCTCCATAATGTCAAAGAAGCGACGCCAGGGACTACCAGGTGGCAACAACTGTGCCAAACGCTCACCATGACCGGCCTGGTAAACCGAATCCCAATCAATGCTTCTTATACTACAAACAGGGAGATCTTTAAGTAATCTAAAGCGATCATTGTGAACCCCTTCCTCAAAATTAAAACATCTGTGGGAAGGATTCATAATGAAGCAAGAGAGGTGTGATGAACAAACCCAACTCAAACCCGTTTATATAGAAAAGGAAACAGGAAAGCGTGTTGAGAACGCGCACTATCGCACTGTAACAACAGTAACAACATACAGTGAAACGGATAGCAAATCCTTTAGTCCCCGACACCTTCCAAGACCGTCTAAAACAAGAAGCGTTTTTTGTAAGCTGTGTAAAAATTATATATACCCAATAATCTAACCATGATCTTTACAGAAAACCAAGATGCATCAGTCTGATCTAAACCTTCTGTGCTGCTTATACTTCACTAAGCCGTACTTACCGGAAGACTTGAGAAAAGAAATTTTCAAGAGATGCAGACCTGTGCTTAAGCTGACTCGTCGGGAAGAACAAAACCCACCGTTTTGTGGAACCTCAAAAGCTTCAAGACGAAGGCGAGCCAGGAAATACCACAAGTGCTACGAATGTGGAAAATGGGATCATATTGGGCGTTGCAGCAAGAACCAGACCGAAGCTCAATTTGAGTACTTACGGTTAATGCGCATTGGTCCTATTAGGTTTTTAACCGAACAGACACCACGCATTGACAGTAATGTACGAGAAAGAATCCAACTGGACCTGGAGATCATACAAGATAGAGCCGGATTAGACGAACCAACCCTCAGGAAGATGATCGAGACAAGGGATCATATTGTAGCGGCCCGCTAAACAGGCGTCGGCCAGATTTCTTGTTTTCTTTTATATTTTGTTAATTAAACCAAAAACCAAAATAAATATTAGTTTTAAAATGTTTAATTAATAATATAATTAGGTTTTATAATTAATATAGTGTAATAAATTGTTTTAAACGAAAAAAAATTTGGAAAATCGATAAAAAGCGAAAAACTCGGAAAATAACAAAATGGATTAAACTAACTTGAATTGCGTGGAAATTGCTTGTAACTTTAATTGCAGAGATGGATCCTAGTCAGGCCACTACTGCGGGTCCAACCCGCAAGAGGCAGAGACCCATACGCCCAGATCCGGATCAGCCTGTGGAGGAGGATCAGCCGGTGGACGACACGGATCCCTTGGCGCACGAGGAGCAGCCACGCATCTCAGGGGCAGATCTGCTGTCCTTTGAGCCACTTACAGAGGCACGCCAGCGCTATGACGAGTAACTTGTCAGGACGCCGTTGATGGCCGCCCGCACGATTAGCTGGAGGATCATGGAGACGCTGGGAGCGCGCCAGCAGATGGAGGCCATGATCCCACCGAGATGGAGGTCACTGATCGACCTACCCAGGGACCAGTATCAGAGGCTGACCCTGGAGTTCTTTGCTACCTTTGATTATCACCCGGAGAGGGGAGTGGCTGATGACACAGCCGTGGTATTTTCACTGGGGAGGCAGTCCCGGCACATCTCCGTTGCCGATTTCGCTGTCCGTATGGGCATTTATTCTGAGGAGGAGACTGCCCTCCCTATTTTCACCGAGTCCTACCGCTGTATCTCCATCAGGAGGAAGCGGGTAGGTATTGATGTATCCATCCTCAAGGGATGGTGGCCGACGATTGGGGATGGGGATTACACTGCTGCCTCCCATCCCTCAGAGATTAGAGACCCCCTTCATAGGGTGCTGCACAGAGCGATTGCTACTACCATCACTGGCCGTTATCAGGGGACTGATAAGGTCAGTGAGATGGATCTTTTTGTTCTCTACTGCATGCTGGGCCCGGGGGAGGGTAGCCCGACCGCCTTTCTACTGTATACATTGGGGAGATCCCGCAGAGGGGCAGCCAGGATCTGCCAGGGAGCTTACATTACACGCCTAGCCGAGTCCTATGGCCTACTGGATACATATGATTTGACCACTCTTAGGCCAGAGTGCAGGACCGGCTACATTTCAGAGGAGGACATGATGCAGATGAGGATCCTCACTACTACTACCCCCAGGCGTTTCAGACCACCACGACCTCTGGGTCTGGTGGGGCCTGCTGGGACAGGAGCACCCGAGTCTTCTGCTGCCGGATCTTCGCGCACCACCGCACCTACACAGCAGCAGCAGACGCCACCAGCCTGGTTCACCTCTTTTGCTACAGAGGTGAGGCAGAGGTTGAGCTGGCAGGAGGCCGGGATACGCACTCTATTACAGAGTGCAGGCTTGACTCACCCCATGGATCCATCACCATCATCCACAGCCCCAGGTAACACCGAGGGTGCAGGAGATTCACCAGAGTAGATCCTTATCTCTGCACCCTCCATCTATCTTTATTTCATGTATTGTTTGTATTATATTTCAGTTTGTATTAAACTTAAACATGGATGTTATTGTATTATATTCTCTTTATATTGTGCTTGGTTGTTTAACATTGTCGTGATGAGCATGTATGCAGAATGAATACCAAACCGATAATCAGGAAACCACGACTGCGGTAATCAGGCAACACAGAGAGGGAAGTATCTTTAATTCCTATCCTCACAATTTTTACTTTAATTTTATCTTAATTTACCTTTATTTCTGATTTATTTTCGAACATTAGGGACAATGTTCATTTTAAAGTGTGGGGATGGGTAAATATCGTAAAAACTAAAAAAAAATTTAATTTATATAATAAACGTGATAAAACCGACACTATTCGATTCGGCCCCACTCGCAATTAGGGTATATCTCACTGACTCAGTCGCAGTGAAACAACCGAAAGTGACATGAAATCGTGTCTATCTTCAGCGAAGGAGGTTACAAACACCGTTAGAGAATTAGTTCTTAAACATCCTTTGAGCATACCCATTGCTATACTTAGGAAAAACCCGATGGTAAACAAGTTAAATTTTTTTAAGTACTGCTTTTGTGTAACGAGCCAAGGGACGGGAATTTGTATTTCTCACAACACAACCAATTACCCTCCATTTTTCCCTGTGAGAATTTTTTGAGCCTGATCACCTTTCCATTCTAACAAGGATACAAACGGCAATGAGTGAATTACCACATGAACGCATTTCAGAACTTGTCCAAGGTATGCGTTTCAAATCTTTAACTGTGCGGGAAACATGGACATGATAGAGGCATTAGGACTATAACCCATAAATCAGCCTTTTCATGTTTGTTTATTTTGCTTAAACCCAATTAATTTAACCCATAGATGCCATTTTGAAGCCTAATAAGCCTTTTCGTTTTATCACCCACAATCCAGACTTAATCCGGGCCATATGCAGAAAACAAGAAGTCATTTTGAAATTCAATCTAAGGTAAACAACGAGCTTAGATCATCTAGGCTGAAACAACCGACTGACCTATCCAAGCAACAAAAGGATTCCTACTTTGGAAAGAAAGAAGAAGAGACTTAAATCAAAAGAAAATATGGAAGGAAATAACTGAAGGGAGAACTATGTTCCAATATCTCCAAATAACCAACAAGGTTATTAAAAGGTTAAATCATCCCGGAAACGACTTTTACATTACCCACTATCCAAACAAATCACTACCCTTAACCCAAGCCCACCTACAAAAGCCCTCTTGATTCATGTTACTACACGTAACAAAGAGGAGATTCGATCCTTCGACAAGCATATGATAATGTTGTTTCATGTTCTGGTAAACTGAGCGTTCAACCATACACTAGTACATCTTTTACTAGTCCAGAAATAAGCCGAGAGGAGAGAACATTGTGAGGGTTGTGTGAATTACATTTTCCATCCCAAGGTAAGCTAAGCAAAGTAAGACAGTCATTCTATTTAACTTGTGTTACAAGGGCAGTACCTCTATAGAACAAGCTGGGAGACTTTGCTCAGATGATGTTTTTGTCTAACTTTTATCTCTAAAGTTCCTAGATAAACACTTTTTCAGGGACGAAAAAGAATCAAGTGTGGGGATGTTTGATGTGTTGTAAAATACACATCTTTTATCACTATAAATAACCGCTTTTCAACACGTTTTAATTATGATTATATGCAAAAACTACTGCTATTTGATTAATTTCGTGAAAACAGGTTCTTACACCGAGGATTGCGAAAACAACGTGGAAAAGCGCGGAAACCCGAGCAAAACCAACCGAAAGTGAAATTGGACTCATTCTTGAAGACCCGAAGAAATAATACGCGGCGAAACGCGGACACAAGACACAAGAAAAGCAAAAAGAAAATAATAATAATCTGCCTTCAACAATTAGCGGTCCGCTATATATATAGCGGCCCGCTAATATCACAATCTGCCAGAAGAGCATGAAGCGGGAATCCCGTCCGGCGCAGGGCAAACAGGGCAAATAGTCTCGGCTACTAACACATATAGACAACCAACATTTTTTGCGGTCCGCTATATATATAGCGGCCCGCTAAATGTTGCTCGTCGACTAGTATAAATAGCCACCTCCCCTAGCCATTCCAAGAGACCTCAACTATCTCAGACCCTTCTTTCTGAGTTAGAATCACCCTAAAACACTTGAAGAAGGAGAAGAAGGTCCAAGGCGATCACCGGAGGTCGGGAGCTCGAGTTTCTAACACGATTCGGTCGGGAAGCATTCGGTTTGAATACTTTCTTACTTATCTGTTGTAATTACTAGCTACTTATCTCTATGTTTAAGTTTAATATGTATAATATTGATCCTTTGAACACCATGCGTGAGTAGTCCACCTTAATTACCTAGATTATGTGAAATATGGGTTAATCTTGTATGTTTAACAAGTATGCATGCAAATGGTTAGCTAATAATATGTAAACAAGGTGACTAATGTTGTTATGAATGTATATGAGTATTGTTAATCTAATCATGCATGCTTGATCTTCTTGTAATTGAATGTTTAATACACTAAGTGTTTCTTAACTGAGATTACTCGTCATATTCATGTACTGAGTGTTATTGAATTATAAACCGTGAAACTATGGACCGAGATGGCAGTAGTTAAGATCACATGCTAGATTATGGTAACAATATCCTACCAATCTTGAGACCGGAAGGAGATAGATTGTCAGGTAATCTCTGGTTTAACTAGACTTTGGAACTGTCTGTGCGGAAGCAATTCACCCTTAGTTGACTTATATCAGTGTTATTCTGTGTCATCAACACGTTAGTACCCTTACTCCGTATATCCGCATAGAGTGACGTTACATTCTGGATATATAGTAACTAGTGAGATCGGAAGATAAGCTAGTTTCCGAGTACTTATCTATTATGTGGTCTAGTGAAGCCGGAAGGCAAGCTAGACTATCAAATCGGTTAATTAGAGTTTCTAAAGTCATCTAATAAATTAACGATCGGTGAACCGACGGGAAGACCCGAGTCTCCTTTTAGACCTTTAGAAAGCTCATTATCTGTCGAATGCCGATTGCCACTCATTTGTAACTGCATGCTTATTAGACTGCTAAATTACCCATATTGATCATTGTCTAGGTAATACTTCCCTAATTTGAATTAATCATCCATATTGCCTTAATTTATGTTATTCCATTATCAAAATATATGAAAACATTCAAATCAATTATTCAATAGCTTATGTTATATTTAGTAATCTTGCTTAGAAGAACTTCTTCCCTGAGATCGATATTCGGACTTTCCTAAAACTATATTGCAAAACGATAGGTACACTTGCCTAGTGTGTGATTTAGTATAAGAAATCCTATATAACTTAGTTTGATATCCTAATCAAAACCATCAATTAATTAATATCTTAGAAAAGCACACCAAAAGATTCGATCCAGAGACTTGAAGACCAAAGGCGGGTGAAATTCCAAAGGTGATACCTTGAAAGTAGGATGATAAAATGAGTTTAACATGTATGTGTGGGCCAAAACCATATTCTCAAATACATGATATGGTAAGGATGAGAATACACAAAGCATGATATGTGTAAAGTTACATGTAGGCAACCATGTAATGGCACACATATGATACTTGTGCGGTCTCAAAACTACCATACCTATGTGTAAGGGAATGGGAGTAGGCGGGTGTGTGTGGACATGTTAGAATAACATGTTAGTTGCTTGGTTGAAAGCATTAGGAATGACTTAGAATTACCTGAGATAGGAATACCTAAGTTAAATTGCCTAATGTAATGTGTTTTTAAGCAAGTAATTGAAATGGCCTATGATGGCAATGAGGGGTCGAATCCTAATAGTGGTAATGGTAAGGGAGTTTACTCTTGATGGCAATGAGCAAATCCCCTAGGGATGCGGTGGCTGAAGAAATTGCTAAGGTCCTCCAAAACATTATTCCCTTCTTTACTAGGCTGGTGGAAGATGCGGTTAAGAATGCTTTTGAAGAGAGACGGGTGAAACCAGATGATGAGAACCACGGACTTGACGCCTGTGATTAGGGGAAGGCCGCGGGGAAAGAGTAGAGTACTGCAAGGTGTAACTTCAAGAGGTTCTTAACCTGCAAACCAAAGGAATTTTATAAGGATGTGGACCCACTGGCCAGTCAGGGATGGATAACCGGAATGGAGGAAGTGTTCGAGTCCAGCCACTGTGATCCGACTATTGAGGTTGTGTTTGCTACAACATAGTTGACTAAACGCACCAAGGATTTGGTGGGCAAGTGTTTAAATGCGATCAAAAAGATAAGTTGGGATGAATCCAAGAAGCTATTCTTGGGAAAGGTTTAGTCCTCAGACTTCGGTTGACCAGATCACTAAGAATTTCCTTCAGCTGATGCAAGGGGGAGGAAACAATAGATCGGATTAATGGCATGATAAGGCCAGGTTCTGTCCTGAATTACTAAGGATGAAAGGATGTGGGTACAACGGTACCATAATGTCGAGGTCTGAGATTAGGGAATTCATTTCTCCTTTGAAATATGCCACCTTGCAAGTGGTGACTATATGTGTTCGTAAAAGCAAGTTTGAGCTGGAGGGTCAAGCCTTGTTAGGGGAGAAACGAATGGGAGATCCCATGAGGATGATCAAGTAAGAAGTAGAAAACTTCTGAGGCCAGGGGGCAAGAGAAATGGAAGACAACATAGCCCATGTGGTGATTGTGGTAGGTTACATCCGTGGGGATGTTGGTAATACCATAGGTATGGGCATCAAGGGCACCCGACAAACAAATGTTCGGGTAATGTGAATGTGTGCCTCAAGTGTTATAAGCCTGGTCATGTCAAAGTTGAATGTCCAGGAATTGAAGAAAAAGGACCCAGTTCCTATAGAGGTCAAAAGAGTCAGGAGGTACCCAATGTTCAGGATAGAGCATACAGAGTATTGGGCGAAGAAGCAAAGGGTGAACTGAGTGTGGTGACGGGGTGAGTTCAAAGTGATAATCGGGATAGATTGGTTGTTCAAGCACAAGGCGGGGATCCTGTGCTTTCAAAATATGGTCCGATTAAAGTCTCCTAGTGGGCGACTGGTCTTCATTCGTGGGGAAAACAAGAAGGGAACAATGCTCTGTTCCATGATAAAGATAGAGAAGTATGTAAGGAAGGTCTGTGTAGCATTCCTTGCATATATGACTGATAAGTCAAAGATGGTTCTATGTATAGATTAAAGCCCGGGTGGTGTGAGACTTTCGAGGCGACTTTTCTAAAGATTTGACGGGAGTTCCTCCCGGTCGAGGCGGGGAATTTTGGATTGAGTTGGTTCTAAGAGCAAGGCTGATTGCCAAGGCTCCTTATATATTAGCTTCGTCCAAGATGGAGGAGTTAATAAAGCAGTTACAAGATTTGTTAAGATAAGGGCTTCATTCGCCCTAGTACCTCATCGTGGGGTGCTCTGATTTTGTTTGTAAAAAAAAGGATGGGAGCATGTGGATGTGTATTGATTTCAGGGAGCTGAATATCAATGTAAGGGGACCAAATGGATGGCTCTAAGTGAACTATGTAAAGTGAGCGATGTTGGCATTAATTTACCTATTAAATATGAATCCTGGATCTAGGATAAGGAAGTCCACTGTCTTGTTGAGACAAGTGTGACATATGAGCAGTGACTTGGGAAGGGAGGCTAGGAAGTGAAGAGACTTAAGGCTGTTAGTCTCATAAAAACTTATGTGATATAAGGTCTGCATAAGTATATAAATGTGTAATGGAAATGCCGGACATGATAAACCTTGGAGTCAACAAATAATCATGGAAGATTATTTAGAATATAAGCTGAAAAAAAATAAGCTGGTGATGGACATTGTTGGAAAATGTCTAAAAGCAGTGTATAGTCGCAAGTAAGTAATAATAATGGTTTAAATTGATGATGAACAAACAAATCCTATGTGTCTATATGGGAAACAGTGTAAATAATGAATAGCATGGTATTGATGACATGTTGGTGATAATGATTCGATGGTAAATGATAGGAAAGCTATCATAAAGAATTCACGATGATAACCTCTCGAGAAGAGCGTATGTTATTGGAAGGCTCCCTAAGAGGAGAGATAACCTGTGTAGCTAAGTATCATAAGCTAGGTACAGGTTAATGTGTTACGCAAACAAATAAAATGATGGTGACATAAACAGTGACATAAACTGTATGGAGGAAAGGACTTAGAGTTGGGATGGTTTAGCTTCCAACCAGAATTTTTCCTGAGTTTGGGAACGACTGTTGTAAGCTGAGTTGGGAAGGTAATCAGCTAAGTGAATGCACTTAGTTAGGATAAATTCATATAAGGGTGATAAGATTGGGTAAAGTACGGTGTACATACTTTAAAATATTTAGCCAGCCATCGCGAATGGCAGGGCGAAAATTTCTTGGATAACGGATTAAACCCGGTAATAAGAAAGAACCAAGAAGTATAATCTTGGACTAAATTGAGATTGTAAGTGGTAAAAGGCTACATGTGTGTAACCTGGGAAATTAGACAGGTATGGTGCAATCATAGACCGAGTCAGGATGAACCAAAAGTATAATTGGGTAATGATGGTAATATATCAATTAAACCTAGGTGTTATACAGCGGGTTGACACTAGGTGGATAATGGTGATATATGATGATTGAGCCTAGGTGTTATTCTTCGAGTTAACACCAGGGAGTTGGAATCGTATATATATAGGCTAGTATAAGTAGCTATATATACGTGCGTGTGTGTGTGATTATTATTAGCAGTGTGCCTAGGTTGGCAAGGAGACCTCTCTCAAAGAGGTGTAGTGTGGCTAACTTCGGAGGGGAAGTTTTCAGAAAATTCGGATACATTTATTATCCATAAGTGGGTGGGTTAAGTGAATGAGAGGTCTTGACGACCAAGGATATGCTGTAGGCATATGTCAAAGGATTTGAGAATTGATCAGTGGTAGTAGAGGTATAGAAAATTCCCACGTATTGAGGAATGGTGGGCCTATGAGAATCGGGCAACTCAAGATCAATGCGATGGAATTAATGGCTGAAATGGATAAGCCAAAATCCTACATTGATCAAGGGAACTGATTCGTGGTGAATAATG
>JAOXOA010225358.1:0-13982 GCA_028566315.1 Rudbeckia hirta
GGTCGGTAACTGTTCGTGAACACATATCTTTCGTTAACAAACTAACACGAACAAGGCCCTGTTCGTGTTCGTTTGGTTCGTTTGCCGCCCTACTGATGAGGATAAAGGCCCGAAAACCGGAAACCGAAAGCGAACCGACTGTAACCGACCTGATCGAATGCCATTCAGTTTGGTTTTCGGTTCTCCATTTATTGCAGTTTCGGTTTTCAAGTCTGTTCGGTTCCTGACCTAGAGACGAGCATCAAGGCAAAAACTGAAAACCGGCCCGAAACCGACCCGGACCGATGCAATTCGGTTTGGTTTTCGCTTCACACTTTTGTGCATTTGTTTTCGGGTCGGGTCGGTTCTGATCTGCCCGGGTCGGTTCTTGACCCGTGCTCATGCCTACTAGTGGGCGTACATGCGTGTTACGTGGGGTGTAAGGTTTGGTTTCGACCATTTATACATTAAGATTTATCAAGTTAAAGACGTTAAAAATTTAGGGAAAAACAAGTTCATGTTGAAACCATGAAAAAAATGTGCAAGTCGTAAGACTAAGTGACTCGTCTAAACGTAGAAGTTAGACTGATTAAAGTGTTAAGGATGTAAGTAATTTTATTGAAGTTTACTGATTGTAGTGTAAATTGGTTTAAAAAGTAATGCTATTGATTAAAAAAGATACTTCTTAATTCTACTACTGTTCTTACACTCTTAATCTATTATTCAAACAATGGATGTTAGGTTCGTGGTGTATAATTTTCATATTGGAAATTTTGATTGTCGATAACACTATTTCTTCAACATATGGTTTTCTCGATTTCTATAAAAGATGGTTCTTTTCATCTACAATCAAAGTTTCTAAACCAATCCAATGGTTTATTTGAAACTCTGATTTCATTTTTGTTTATTTGTATTTTCATTGAACTTTTATTCTTCATATGGAGTTTTCCATATTCCTTATGGAGAATTCAGGAAGTTCATATTTAAATTGTCACCAACATATACGTATATTTTTACAAATAATTGATTCATCTCTAACCACAACAAAATATATATACTTTCTTTACAAATAAATCAGGTTATAAGTATTTAATTTTATTTTGGTTATGTCATCTTCATCTCTTTCTATTTTAGATTAAGGTTAAGCTACAATTGAAGTTTTTGCTAAGAAGAATAAGAACGAATAGAAAGATGTCATGTGTCCTAATCAATTTTAATACAAAAGGGTATATTTGTAAATGACAAAATTAAAATAACTATGCTTCCAACAAGTTAGGGTGGGTTACTCAGTGTTATTCGATTAACATGAAATTGGTTATCAAAAAAATTCAGATTGGTGAACAGTAATATATCATCGTTGTAATCAATTTGGTTATCGTATATGGTTCATGCAAGTGGCGTTTGTTTAATTGCCAATTCAAGCAATCATATTCAAAATTATTGAGTACCGTCATGGAAAACTATAACACTGTCATATACATATAACACCTTATGTAGACAACCTGAATTTATATTTTTTTAGTCAGAGATAAATGTGTTATACAAATAAAACACACTTATTACATAGTGTTTTATAGTTATGTTGTTCTATTTTGTATAGTAAACTTACAAATACTGTTTTATGTAATAACTATATAAATACCATATGTTATATATATATATATATATAATCAGTAATAAATAAAAAATGATTCAAGGGCAAAATAGTCATTTTAGCTGAAAAATCTGATAAAATTAGGGGCCGGGACCAAAACTGCAACAAAACGAAACCATGAGGACTAAAACCGTAAAAAAAGTTTAGGTCACAAAACCAAAATTTGATACAAACCACAAGGACCAAAAATGTAATTTACTCTTAAAAAAAATATTGTATCATACTCGGTCATCAGTTAAGGTTCATTTATTAAAAACTGGTGAATATCGCTTATTTTATACTTTAAGTGGGCATGAATTTGGAAAGCAAAATAACCCATACACAAATGTGTATCACCTCACAAGCAACATGTAAGCGATAAGTTTGACCTTCAAATTGTTTTACAAGGTTCTGTTTCTGATGCAATATATATTTGACAAAAATTTACTCTTGCATATTTCTGTGAAGTCTAAACCACTATGCCAATACACACACACATAATAGTCTAACATCCGGGCAACATAGCGAAACTAAGACTGCCATTTAACACGCCATCGTACTGAGGGCCAAACATCTGTGCCATTTCATGCTTCTTCTTGTTTCGGGCATCCGTAGCCCTATCATAATCTAACCGAGCCTTCTCAAACCTCTAGACCCACCAGCTCCAGTCTCAACGGGTCATTTCCGAATTTAAGATTTTTGACCATGTCTAGCCTGTTACGAACCCATGAGAGATTGAACCCAATCCTCTCAAAAAAGATTAAATCCGTCTCAAGAACGGCAAGCTGATCCCTTTCCAATGCATGCACAGATGTTTCTAGAAAACCTTTAATGAACTCATGCAGTCCTTTTAAAGTGGACGCCCAATATGGTCTCTGAAGAATATGTAACCCTTGAAATGTGTCTGGATAGTGGTCCGCAACCGCCTGCAACATCTCTTTTATTGGTTGTCCTACAGCGTTCCCTCGCCACAATCCATCTGATGTACCTGGATCCTCTAACGTGGCAGGCTGATGATCGACTGATGGTGATAAAGCAGCGTCCACAGTGCAAGCATCCTGGGAATCGTCGGATTCAGATATCCAGCCGTTGGTGTTATTCTTACCATCACCTGCTACAACTAAGTTTGAGACATGAGAATCGCAAGTCGCAACACATTAGGTTGTTACAAACTTACAAGATGAAATAGATGTTAAATGTTACACTGTACGTACCATTTCAGAACTCAAACCCCTTGGCGAATTGATCTGACATATAAGTTGGTCCTTTTACCCGGCTTCATGTGGGCAGAGCTTCAGCATACTTATGCTTTGTGAGTTTTAAACTCAACAGAACATGGATAGAAATCCAAAGAAAGCCTTTAAAAGTTACCTACACACGGACAGTTTTTCATTTCGTGCCGCTTTGACTAACCTCGAACGAGCAGGGTAACTTCGTGAGACCGAGAGGGGTTCGGGAACGTCCCGGGAAGTGAATTTTAGAGAGAAAATCGGATGAAAATGAGCAAGGAATGATGAAGTGCACCTTGCCTTTTATAGGCTGGAAATACTGATTTGGGCGCGACGCCCAATTTGGTATTGCAATCGGGGCGCCACGCCGCCCCTGGTGGTCGGCGCGTACTTATCGGCGCACTTGGTTCGATGCTCACGTCGTCCATGACGTCACCCGGCGCACTTGATCTGGCTCAGGCGCACTTGCGGGCGCACTTCCGGGTGCACTTGCAGGTGGCCTGGAATCTTGTTTTCGTCGTATCTTTTGAACTGTAACTCTAAATTATGCACGGTTTTTGCCTACAGCTTTGTTTTTCCATGCTCTTCCAAAATATGGACTCAAATTTAGGATTTATAAAACTTAAATTAGGGATCCATCTAAGTGCACTTAATGGTGCACTTGTTGGTGCACTTGTGAGTGTACTTGTCTAGTGCTAGTGTTCTTGGATGAATTTTCCGGGGTGTTACATTCTTTGACCGTAATTTTACTTATATTATGTCAACCAAGAAGTTTTTTGTGGTGTCAAATGAAGGAGAAGCAGATGAAATTGATTTGAGTTCCTAATCGCCGAAGGATAGTTACTACCTCGTGCTCTGTTTTCGTGGCCTACAAGGATCGGTGTACACCGAGACTCTTGTGTCTCCAAATGCTTGGTTTTTTCTAATTGTATCATGTCATTTTACTTATGTTTTTTATTTGTCTTTATTTACTTAAGACTTCTAGGTTATGTTTATTGTCTCTTGGTTTTTAAGGAACTACCTTGCTATGTTTACCCGTTATGATTCCCTTTAGATGGATTCTCTTATTGATTCGCATTTGTTAATGTCATGAAGTTTGTTTCAATTCTTACTTAGGTCCTAGGTATGTATATATACTCATTTGTGTGTATATACATTTTATTTCTATATTCAAATTTTATATGCTTCATAATTTGCTTTACTTTCTATATGTTATTAATCTATATCCATGCCTAGTGTTGCATTAAATGCCACGCACTGATTCGAATATGGTTGTGTTCCTTATGGAGCTAAATGTCGTTGACATCCTATTTACAATAATAAAAAGTATTGAATAAACATTTAGCAGTAATTTGTCTGTTATATGCCATGAAGCAATCATAATTGTAACCCAAATACTTAAGAAGTTAAAGCTAAGAGCATGTTATACCTGCTTATATATTTTGCCATTCTTTCACCATCAGAAGCCATGTTGTAATGCGTGCATTGTATGCTGCCATGATGTTCTTACCATGAACCTTTATCAGTTGATCAAGTGTCCAATTTATCTGCACATACAAGTCAGTTGTAAGCATGATTCAAAAGGCAAAGTTGGTCTACTGTATTGCTATAAAAATCCAATTTATCAGGGTCCAACAGCCAACCATGTCATCTCCCGTTTACGTGTTGTCGCAACTTTCTTCATGCCACGTCGAAGATGATCGTGCGGCTCTTTGAAAAACTTGAAGTCTTGGATGTAGTTGAATTATTTAACGTCTCCTCTTGTTAGGCAAGCATCGTTAATGAGCGGTCGGTCACCATTTCTTTAGACTCAAAAAATTGGTCGTACTGAGACTCTCTCCGTGCCGCGTATTGGTCCCATTTTCTCAACATTTATTCTTTTCCGGACGATAACTCGGCCGGAATCTTCGCCTTATCTTTCTCTCTTCTCCTTGGTTGGGTGGGATGGGAGTGTTCGTTAAGGTCGGGAATCTTCTCTTCGCCCTCAACCCAGACATAATTGCCTGATTCAGACGATCGTCGTCTTTTCTCGGACCCACTATCTTCCGGCTCGTTCATCAACGGTGCCGATCGATGCCCATTTGTCGTATTCTTGTAACGTTCTCCAAACTTCCAACAACTTGAACCCGCTTTTGTAGAGATTGCTATGATCTTCAAGTGCTTGGTTTTGCGGGTCAAACATATTGGTTCCACTTTTATGTACTCGAGACTATATTTCCAAAAAAAAAAGATTAGACCACATTAAAAAATATTTAAAAGTTATAAAATAACAAAAAAAACCCGAAGAAATACCACTGAAATAAAGAGCCCGTTAAACCGATACACCATAAGCAACATCCGCTTCCATTTGGTGTTAAGTTGATCCACCGTCCGGTTCGTGCCGGGCATATTTTGTTTAAAATGAGCCAAGACACTTTTCCACAAACTTTCCGACGTCCGCTCGTTTGATTTGTATCGGTTCACCGAACAATGCACGTACGCACGTGCCAAGGCAACCTCCTCTTGCTTGGTCCATTCTTTGCGTCCCGCCCGGTTCTCAAGCTTCCCTTTGCCTTTAGCACCCGGGTCGGCCTCCTCATCGCCATCCTCCACGTTCATGTAGTTCATGGATGGTTGAAATTGTGTCTCGGGCACATAATCTTCATCGTCCGCGTCATCATAAACCGGTAACGGGCGGTCCTCTTGTGATTGAGAGTGACTCGAAACCAGTTTTCTATACGAACCAAACGCGTCGAATGATGCCATCGCCTCTTGAGAATACTCAAGGCGGCCGGGTGCAACCATAATGAGAGCGAACGGTTGCGAGAAAAAAGTTGGCGAATAGAAGGTGGGTTGGCTAAAATTGTTGAGGTGGCGGTTGCGTGAAGGGTGGAGCCGGTCGGTAAACACCACGAGTGCCGGAGCCGGTACTGGAACTGGCTCCACTAGTCCTCGGCCCGGAGCCGGCACCTCTAGTCCTCGGCCTGGTACGAGAACCCGAACCTCTACTCCTCGGCCTCGGTTCGGCTCCAGAAGTCTTGTTCTTTGATGGATCCATGGATGGTATAAAAGTTGAGAGTTTGAGAGGATGAGAGAGTTGGCTGTAAGAGTGATTTTTTATAAAAGTGTGATATGTTATTTATATAGGTTGAAAAGTGAAAAAAAAAATTAAATCTTTGTTACCGTTGAAAGAGCCCTTGGCTCACAACCCCATGCGTCCAAACAACGGCTACATCTCGTCGTTTTTGAAGCCGGGCCACCATAGCCAGAGGGGTGGCAGTGGTGTAGCCGCCCGGCTACAACAAGCCGGCCCCCTCTAGCCGTGGGCGCCCCCTCCCCCCTTAGCCGTTCATTCAAAAAAGAAAATGTTTTAACACGTGTAACAGGTAGAGACGGCTTCGAGAAATATCGGGGCCATAACGTGTTTTTTTTTGCGCCCTTAAGCTCCTAAAACGGGACAAAAATTATTAAAAAAATAGGTCAAAATTATTTTAACAAATGACCAGAAATTCATTAAAAAGGTACAAAAAATGCATTAAAAGTGATCAAAAATTATATTACATACATTTTGAATATATATAGGTTAAGGTTAGGATAAGAAGATTAATTTTTCTAAGAATTGTGAGAAGACTTTGTAGGTATCATGTTTTAACGTTATGAATGATGTTTTGTATTGTTTGGCATAATATTATATAGAAAAACACCACACACATCAATTTATAACACAATGAAATGTATTTTTGGCATTAAATGTAAACACCCTTAAAATACATATCTTATTTTCTTTGTATGGTGTTTAAATGTTACTTATGATGTTTTAGATTATTTTAGTGTTTTTCTAAATAATTTTATGTCAAAAGAATCCAAAAACATCATTATTAACATTAAAATATAATGTCTATAAAGTCTTCTCACACTTCTTAAAAAAATTAATTTTCTTAGCCAAACCCAATACTATATATATATATATATATATATATATATAAGAAAAAGGGCCCTTTGGGACGTAAGGCCCGTAGCGGCGGCAGTGCTTGCGGCTACTCCGAGCCTGCCATGGTAACACGTTCGGGTTATAATGTTACGAGTAAATTACATAAATGGTCCCCAAACTTTCCATAGAGTTTGGATTTAGTGCCTGGTTTGTTGAAAGTACATGAATAGCCTACATTTTTGTAATTTAGTTTTACTTTAGTCTCTACGTATTAACAACGTTAGACAGTTCTGTTAAGTCTGCCTTCCATTGTTTTCACCCAAAAAAAACCTAACAATGGAAGATACATGCAGTGACTTAAAAGAACTGTCTAACAGTATTAATACAGAAGGACTAAAGTTGAGCTAAATTACAAAAGTATGGACTATCGATGTACTTTTAAGAGGGCATGGACCAAATCAAAACTCTGTGTAAAGTTTGGTAAACCATTTATTAATTTACTCTAATGTTTTCATACTAGATACAGTAACCCGCAGTTTGTCGCAACGACGTGCGGGGAATTTGACCGATCACATTCTCCGTGCCCACCCGCGGCAACACGCTATATATTTGCAACTATTAAGAAAACAAGGAAAAAATAAAATATAAAGAATGAATAAAGTTTTATACAACATAAAAAACATAAAGATAAAAAAGAAAGAAATAACAAAATAAATAGCCAAATCTTTCGGAAACCAGAAAACTGTGAAAGAAGCAGTACTTGTCCCACATGGTCAATCACATATTTGAATAAAAAATACCCTAAATGATAACAATAATGGGTCCAAGTTACTAAAGTTTCTTTTTTTTATTATATATATAGCTGCTTTGTTGGTTCCCTATTACGATGAAAATAACACTATCAATGCTAATGTTCGCTTTCAACAGCCTTAAGCACAGGAGGTGTAAAAGATCAATTAAGAAGACGGGTTATATCTATCATAGGAAGTTAGGAATCCATAAACCATGCTAAGTGTCTTATTTTTAATATGATCTTCTGCGACATTAATTCCTTCAGGTTTTGGTTGAACCATCTAATTGTAGCAATTTGAGATTTATAGAAAAAATCTTATTAGCTGTTTTTTCTCTCTCAATGAACCAACAAATTTGAAGTTTCTTTGTTAAGAAAATGAGTCCATTTGTTAATGAACTTCTGAATAAAAAAGAAGCATTGATACATAAATTTATAAGTGATGAATGATGATGTGTGAACATTATATAGTTGAAACACAGATTTTAGCAAACTCAAGAAACAACTTAGTTCACTTGCGATGTAAATGAGTGGACATTCTATGGTTGAGAAAAAAAACTCAGCAATATGAGATCTAAATTTAAATGATTAAGTTAAAGAAAATCTAAATGAGAGCAAGCAAATTCTAAAGAGGTAATCCCAAGTACTAAAGAAGGAAATGTAATAGAATAGGAAGAAAAAATAGTAAAAAGGGGCTGATACTTGAGATTGATTGTTGTCACCATACGTGACAAACTTCTTATCGATTAGGGCTTCTGTCTCAGGTGTAACTTTCCTCAATGGCATGAATCCTATGCCGGAAGACTAATTAAAAACCTAATCGAAAGCATTAAAGATTAAAAATCATTAGTTTCAAGGGTATACAGATTGAAGGAGTCGATTTTGAAAAATTCAAGAATGATGATTGAGGGAGACGAAGAATAGAAACCTTACCTCTAGAAATGGAAACCGCAACAAAGCAAAAGAAAAAATGATATAGAAAGGAGAAAGAAGAATGATGACTGGGCTTACCTTGTGCCGTCGAAATTCAACCCGTGTGGCTGGAATCAAGCCAAAATTGTGGTTATTATCTCGCTAGTATACCCATTTGCCACAGTTTGTAACCCTAGACCATCGACGCTAATGCCCAGGTTCAAATCCGCCGTTGCCACCACCACATCTGTTGGAAATCAGAACATGCAACCATTGATCAGATTATTTGTGTGTGTGTGTGTGAGAGAGAGAGAGAGAGAGAGAGTTACCGGTGATTCTTCTTCGCGGTGATGCAGAAAATGAGGATGACGACAGTAGGCCGATGTGTGTAGGGCATGAGAGAGAGAGAGAGAGAGAGAGTTACCGGTGATTCTTCTTGGCGGTGATGCAGAAAATGTACACACATCTCTCTCTAATAACCACCAAAGAAAATCAAAGTACGATCGCCGGCGGTAGGAAGGATCAATGAAGAGGGTCTGTGTGGGAGAAAGAGAAAAAGGCAAAGGCACAGAAACACGTGGCGGTTATAAAAACCCTGCTTTGGCTATTGCTTTGCGTACTTGTAAACTAAACTTTATAAAATGCACAAATAGCTACAGTAAATAGCAGACTCGTTGGCAAATGTTCTTTTTAATATATAAATAAATGTGTTAAACCTTAGATTGTTTAGAACTTATATCAAGCCTCACCCCTTATGGTATGGTGATAACTAATATCCGCACTAGCAACTAATCCCACTAACAACTAACTTGAAGTTTAGCCGTTAAAAAAAGAGTAAATTACATTTTTGGTCCATGTGGTTTGTATCAAATTTTGGTTTTGGGACCTAAACTTTTTTTACTGTTTTAGTCCTCATGATTTCGTTTTGTTGCAATTTTGGTCCCAACCTCTAATTGTATTATATTTTTCTGCCAAAATGACTATTTTGCCATTGAACCATTTTTAATTTATTAGTAATGATATATACATATCACAATTACCGTTCAAAAATAGGGATTAGAGAGGAAAGATAGAGTTCTAGAGAGAAGAAGAAGAAGAGAGAGAGGGAAGTAGTCCGGGGACCACCATAACTCCGGCAGCCACCACACCTCCGGCGACCACCACCACCAGAACTCTGTCGACCAACCATCGTCACCACTAAACCACCACCACCAACGGCCTCAACCCCAACACCACTGAAATTAGGGTTTTGCACTTTGGGAATTTCACAGCCACCACCACCTGCACCATCAACCGTCTCCACCACTATCTATACCACCCACTACCACCACCATCTCCACCAAAACCCACCATCTCTCTCTCTCTCTCTCTCATGCCCTACCTTCTCTGTTGAACGCCGATGTCTTCTTCCTCTCCCTACTTTCTCTCTCTAACCCACCAGATTTCTCTCTCTCATGCGTTCTCTATCTCTCTCCTTGAAACCCCCAAATCCAATAAACCCTAATTTGTAGCAGATCTGGAATGAGCATCTCAGATTACATTTTGGGGGTTTATTTGTAGCAGATCTGTTGGCTCGTCGGTGCATCAAGCATTTTCACTACCACATGTTCTTTCCGGCGATGTGGGTTGTGGAGGTGGTGGGTGGTGGCTGTGAAGGTGTTTATCTGGTTGTTGTGGCAGTGGTGATGAAAGAGGGGGGGGTGGTAAGAGAGTGGGAAGAACCGGTGGTGGTGATGAAGAACTTGTTTGGTCTGCAACTCCGGTGACGAAGAATTGGGTTGCAACTCCGGTGATGAAGAACCGGTGGTGGTGATGAAGAACTTGTGGGGAGAATATGGTCTTGTATATATGAAGAACAAATATATTTTTTTTAATTTTTGATATAAAGAAAAAAAACTAAAGATAATCTTAGGGGTAAAATAGACATTTTGGCAGAAAAATCTGATAAAATTAGAGGTTGGGACCAAAATTGCAACAAAACGAAACCATAAGTACTAAAATCGTAAAAAAAAAGTTTAGGTCCCAAAACCAAAATTTGATACAAACCACAGGGACTAAAAATGTAATTTACTCTAAACAAATACATCGTTTCAACATATAGTTTTTTGACGCAATCATTTTTTTAATGCAAACTGGTAAAAGTTGTAGCATGAATTCGGTTGATGTTGGTTTGGTTCATACTAGTACCGCCATCACCACTGGTCTGTGGTCAGACTTTTCTTTCGGGAGTGCTGTAAGAATGACATTGGGCCATTTATCAACAAATTTATCACAAACTAGAATCCTATCTAGTTTGTTGCATTTCAATCCTTCGTCTAGGAGGATTCATGATGTGGAAATGAGTAAAGCATGCACGGATCGTGGCTTCTACTTACCCATGAACGTGTGGTTTGGATAAATGAACAAGAGTGATCATCAAAAAGGGTGAATGTTATAAATGTGTGTATGCTATGAAGGAATGAATGCTTTGAAAGAATGAGAATATTCCTATCGAATGTTTATTTGCCATCGTGTGCTATTATGTGTTCATGTGTCTGTATGCTTTCGTGAACTTTTTAACTAAAAACAGGGAACAAATGACTTCTGAGAGTCATAAATTAATAGGGATTGATAGCTTAACCTTGGGAAGTCAAACTATAGTAAACCGGTAAAATAATGAATGAAATATAAGGATCGTATGTGAGAAATGTTAAATGTGAAATAGTGTCTCGTATGTGAATATGATAATATGAAGGAATTATAGATAGCTATATTGTTGAATACGAAAGAAATCTTGTATGGACTGTTGCGAGTCATTCGGTATGGACTGCGAGTATATGCCTAACCATTGATTTTATAGATACAAATGAATGAAATCCTGATGTGGGGGAACTAATAGACTTGGTGAAAGGATGGCTACGGGTTGGAGCTAGTCACGTGGATGATTAATATTAAGTCAAGTATGGCACCTGACCTACAGATCGTCGATTAGCACCATGAAGACAAGGTTAGTACACTATTTTCTTATAACTGACAAGTAGGATGTCGAAATGAGAATTTGCAATTATTGAAAAGTATGGAGTCATGTTAATATGTAGGCATTGCAAATAAATAATGAAGAAATTAACAAGAAAGTAGTATGAGAAATGGTTTAGAAAAGAATGGCTAAGAAGGGATACATAGAGGGTGAAACGATTAGCAACCATAGATGGATATTAAACTTCTAATTATTACAAGATAATAAGAATGAGATAGCCTTATCAATTTGATAACGATTACACTAGATGTACGTTTGTGATATGCAGATATGCATGGTTTAAAAGCTTATGGATTACAAAGTACTTTAAATAATTCTAGTAGCAAAATAACGTAAGGCTAGATGAGTACTATTATTTTTTTGGATAAAGGGCCTTGCCCGGCAAACTATAACTATTTTGATTAGCACTAGAATGGAAAACTAGGTTTGGTCGATAAATATGAGAATAGCATTGATCAATCCATAGTAATTGATAATTTCTTGGAAGCTCTTTGTTTAAAGCAAAAATTGATGATACGAATAATTGAATGGAATTGATTATATATATAAAAATGCGGACTAACTTATTTATGGAAGCAATGACATGAAAGGACATGATTATGATTCAAAGTACTCCAACACGAGACGACTTGAGAGTCGAACAATCTAAGAATGCTAAAGAAGGTGACATTCAAAGGTAAGTAACTCCGAACCAAACTTTACAAAATATAACTATAATGTGCATCTAATACAATGTTGAAAGCGAGGATGCATAGACAAGAATTTATGATAGTATGTAACCTAGACATGCTAGGTGTATGCCAAGTCGGTGTTTCATTCTCGTAAGGATATCTCGGTTTCGGGGACGAAACCTATTTAAGGGGGAGAGACTTGTAACACCCCAAAAACGACATTGTCTCGGTGTTGTTACCTTTAAGAGAAAACCACGTCAGACCCGATGATTTGGGCAAGATGTTTGGCTCTGAAAGTTGTCCATGATTAATGTTTCGTCGTATCAAAGCTAGTATTTTAAGTCTTGGTCGTTTCGAACGCCGGTTGGTTAAACGCGAAACGATTCGCATAACGTACAAGTCTTAATAAATTTTGATGTGGAATGTCGTTCCGGACTTCTTTCGATGGGATGAGCATTTCAAATATATTTTATGGCGTAAAATTAAGTTTCGACGAAAGTGAAAATGATAGGGCGCGCGCTACGCGTCGCGTATCGAACCGAACTCCGATCTGGACCGCGAGACGAACCAGTTAAATAGTCTTACTAGAAAAAAAAGAGAAAGGGGATGTAATTGTTTTTAAAAAAAAGAAAAGAAGGAAAACACACACACCAGTGTGTGTATCGACCAAAAAGAAGAAGAGAGGAGGGAAATACCCTCTCCCCCTCCCGTCACTTATCCCCGGCGAAGAAACCACCGGCCGGTGCAAGGCCGCCGGTAGTCGGCAACTCGGAAGGTGACTACCGCCGTGGTGAGGGCGGTGGTGGTGGTTGTTGCTGCGTCGAGAGAGAGAGAGACAGAGGAAGAGAGCGATGGCGGGGCTGGGGATCCGGCTCAGACCTAGCAACGACGATGGTGGCCTGCGTCGGTGTTGGTATCACGAAGAAGGAGGAGCCGCGGCGGCGGTGGCGGTGGCTGTGCATCCAGTCCGGTTACCTTAGGGTTTCGACAAGCTTATGGTCCGATTAAGTTGAATCTCAGGTGAGTTCCATTCCTTTTTCCTTGTATGTAAACATGCAGAAAAGTTTGGTTAGATTTCGTAAACTCCGGCGAGATTTCCGGCAGGAATTCCGACAAAATTAGGGTTCCGATGGATTAGAAATTTGGGGCTTTTACTTGTAATCAGTTACGTGTGCTATGTTAGTATGTTTTATGAAATGTGGCACGAACCAAAGATGTTTAGGCTAACGGTGAACCTTTCGGTCACCGGTGTTCTCATTCGGTTAAATGCTTTAATGAAGGAAATGCGTGTAATTGGAAACCAATATGTTCACACTAAATGTATTTTTAATTTGTAACCTAGAGAATGAATTTGGAATGTTAAACTTGGATTGGGGTAAACACAAATATGTTAGTGAATTAAAGAATACCGTCGTATGTTGCAAAAGTGGATGATTTTGGGTCTCCCGGGTGGGAGTACCTCGTGAAATACTTGTACCTAGAGATTAGCAGGGTAGAACACGTGTTAAGGGGGGATGAACGATACTTATGTATTATTTGGGATAAACATCCCAGGTATGTGCTCTGATGTGATATTAGCTTGATTGTTGTCAAGGTGGGCATAAAGAGACCGGTATGACAACGGGGCAAGCGGGTGACAATGATATAATCTTCCTACGGGCTAAGGTGAGTGATATTTCACTCTAGTAGTATGTTTTAAATATTAGTACCCTAAAAATATACATTGTAGCATGAAATGGTATGTTGGAAGATTCACGGGACACGATGAATAAGGTACTTGCTAATTAAGAGATTTGGCTGGTTATAACCTCTGCACGAGTAGCTCAGGTATGTGAATAAGTG
>JAOXOA010235885.1:0-13982 GCA_028566315.1 Rudbeckia hirta
CTCCAACAACTATGCAAATATGTTCATCTTTCAACAAATAACTTACAAAAATCATCATGTTTACTCTTAATTACCTTCATTGAAGCAAAAACAGTATCAATGCGAGTAGACATTATATTCAAGCCAGCATCAAATTGGCGGGAATTCTCAGCAAGTTGACCTTATATTTTCATCTAATCTATGTTCTTCCATAGAAAGTCTTTGAACCTCCGCATGTAACAAAGTGACATCATCCTCCATCTCTTCAGGTTTGGAAGCATCATGGCCCCTGAACAATTAATTAAAAAATCATGTAAACAGAACCCATTAAGAATGTACATTTGCATAAAATTTAGGTGCATATCTACCTATCTAAACACACATCATACAGAGGTTTTCCGAAGACACCAAAAGCAAAATCCAACTGTCACAACATCGTAATAGCATCCATATTTGTTACCTATCTCATAAAAAATTTTGTTGATTAGATTCAATTTTACATGTAATAAAATTTTTGATTGATTCAATTTTACTTGTAATAAAATTTTGTTACTTATTTATGTGCCGCTTCCGAAGACACCTAAAGTACAAAAAAAACAATCTTGATTGATTTACTCTTTGTGCTTACATTTGGTTGAGGACAGGTTTCAAATGATTTCAAATGTTTTTGTTCTGCATAACCAGTAGTGGATGTAAGTCTTTCCTAGACAGATTTTGGTTTCATTTGGAGATTGAAACCAGCATGCTGCAAGTGAAGAAAAAATTTTTATAACATTTGTTAATTTAACGATGCTAGTTTATAGCATCTACACTAAGATTGGTTAATTATTTACCAACTGTTTGGATGTCTGGTTAAAGGAGGAATACGAAATTTTGAGGTTTACCATAGATGTATCATATAGTAATCAAGGTTTGGTTTCATACATACACCATTATATGGATGAGTTTAAAAAGGAATACATCATCGTTAATATTTTTACCCCTGGAATGCCTATATATTAATGGATATACCATGTGTGAATTAGAAATCATAGGATACCGTATAGAATTAACCCTAAAAATTAACGCAAACTGTGATGGAAGTGGGATGGGTCATATTCACTTGAATCTCAAAATTTCGAACACATGTCATGTTCATGAATCTCACATTTTTCCTACTTTTAGAAGCCCTAAACCTTACACAAAATCAAATAGTTCAGATTCTTTCGGTTTTGCAGCAGAACAAACATCATTTCCAGTTGACGAACACCAGTACATATGAACGAAAACCATGAGTTCAGAATAGATTACCTCGTAGAGCTTGTAACCGAGACAAAGAGCGACCAAAAATGAGAAACCTAAAATCCACGAATGAACAACCTTCATGTTTGAATAAACCCTACAAGGCTATAATCAAAAGAAGAGCATGAAATCAAAGATGAGAGATTGGTTTAGGACTTGAATCGAACCTATTTAGGCTGATTTAGGGCTTCGACTTCATATATTGCGATTTAGGGTTTCTTCTTTATCTTCAGATCTTGAGAAGAACGAAGTGAGCGGTGATAGAAATTTTGAGGAGGAACCTAAATTTTGGGATTATATACGATCCATTTAGAAGTAGAATGGGTCAGAAAACCCGCGTGCCAAGACCAAATGACCCGAATTGGGTTTGCGGAGTAGTGTCAAAATGATGATTATGACACGCAAAAATGCGTGTCATAATCAAGTTAAAATTTTCAATAATATGACGCCCATTTATGACGCGTAAAAGTGCGCGTCATAAAAATTTAACTAAAATTGAAAATATGACATCAGTTTCATGACACGCAAAAAAGCGCGTCATAAATTTTCAACAACTTATAAAAGATGACATCATTTTTATGACCCACAAAAAAGAGTGTCATAAAATTATGGTGTGTCATAAATCGCGTGTCATAAAAGGCCATTTTTATAGTAGTGTAACCACCTCCGTTTGGCCATCCGTTTGCGGATGGTAAGCCGTGGACAAGTTAGCAGACACCCCTTGTAGGTTCAAAAATTCCGTCCAAAACGAGCTAAAAAATATAGGATCGCGATCAGAAATTATAGATTTAGGACAGCCATGTAACTTATAGACGTTATCGAGAAATACCTGTGCCACCTCCTTGGCGGAGAACGGGTGACCCAAAGTCATGAAGTGACTGTATTTCGTGAGTCGATCAACCACCACAAATATAGTATCTTTACCCTTGACCTTCGGTAACCCACCTATAAAATCCATGGAGATATCGGTGAAAATGGTGTCGGGAACCGGTAAAGGTTGTAACAGCCCGGGCGAGGGAACATTTTCGTGCTTAGCCCGCATACACACATCACACTTACGGACCGTTTGTCGTACCATCTTCGAAACTCCCTTCCAAAAAAAAAAGACCCTTCACCCGTTGAACCGTGGCTCTAACTCCCGAGTGACCGCCCATAGGTGATTCGTGGCATATCTTAACAATCTCACTCCGTAACCTCGCGTCTCCCCCGATTACCATGCGATCCCTTTTGGTCAACCATTTTCCGTTCCATTTGAATGTGGGCAAATTTTCTCCACTTTGAAGCTTTTGTATAATATTTTGAACGTCAATATCAGTGCTTTGACTATCCAAAATTATTTGCAATAAAATAGGTTCTATTTGTGAAATAGCACTAGTAAATAATGTGGTACCTTGAACCCGTGATAAAGCATCGGCCGCAACATTGTCTCGCCCTTTTTTGTATTCTATACAATAATCATACCCCATGAGTTTTGCGAGCCATTTGTGTTGTAATGGAGTTGTCACCTTTTGGGTTAAAAGATGTTTGAGACTTCTTTGATCGGTGCGTATGATAAACGAGCCCGTAATGAGATAATAATGCCACTGTTTCACCGCCATCATGATCGCAAGCAACTCCTTCTCGTACACCGATAACGCGTTTTGTTTTGGAGAGAGAGCCTTGCTTAAAAACGAAACCGGGTGGCGTTCTTGCATTAGAACGGCCCCTAGACCACCCGCCGAAGCATCCGTTTCCACCACGAATTGCTTAGTAGGATCCGGCAATGACAAAACCGGGGCTGAGGATAAAGCTCCCTTAAGGCGTTCAAAAGCATCTTGCGCCTCCTCCCCCCATCGAAATGCATCTTTTTTTAATAAGTCGGTAAGTGGTCTAGCAATTATTCCAAAGGACCTAATGAAACGTCTGTAATACCCAGCTAGCCCTAAAAAACCTCGAAGTTGTTTGAGTGTTTTTGGTACCGGCCACTGTTGAATGGCCTCGATTTTAGCCGGATCTGTTTTCACCCCTTCCATGGATATAATATGGCCCAAATACTCGACCGCACGTCCCCCAAACACACATTTTGATTCTTTGGCAAACAACTTATTTTCCTTCATAATAGAGAGGACCTGTTTTAAATGTTGCATGTGTTCGTCTTCACTTCGACTATAAACAAGTATGTCGTCAAAAAACACAAGCACCCCTTTTCTTAACATAGGCCGAAAAACATGGTTCATGAGAGCTTGAAACGTCGCTGGTGCGTTCGTAAGGCCAAACGGCATAACGAGAAATTCGTAATGGCCTTCGTGGGTTCGAAACGCCGTCTTATGAACGTCTTCCGGTGCCATACGCACTTGATGATACCCGGAGCGTAAATCCAACTTTGAAAAAAAAGTGGCCCCGCCTAGTTCATCCAACAATTCATCGATTAAAGGAATAGGAAACTTATCTTTTATCGTTGCCTCGTTGAGCCTGCGGTAGTCCATGCACATCCGCCATTGGCCGTCTTTTTTCTTAACCAACACAACCGGTGCTGCAAATGAACTCTGACTGTTACGAATGACCCCCGAATCCAGTAATTCTCGTGTGGTTTTCTCTATCACATCTTTCTGAATCGCAGGGTACCTATAGGGCCTTTGGCTAATCGGCTCCGTTCCGTCCTTAAGGACGATGCGATGGTCAAACGGCCGAGTAGGGGGCAATCCCTTCGGTGTCTGGAATACCTCGGAAAAAAGTCGGGTCAACTCCCCCCAGTGGCTGTTCTTGTGCGAGTGACTTGGATCACATAAAACTTTGGATTGGTAGGTGGCTTCAGACTCTTTATTAGCAAGTTGGATGCTAAATAATTGCAAAGCTCCATCCTTAGAGTGTTTGTTTATTAATTCCCCCATTTTTTCTCCTGTACACACCATCATTTTATTGTTTTGGAGGCCCTTTAATTCATACAGTTTGCCCTCAATTTCGAATCGCATAGTCATCTTCTGGAAATTCCAAAGGATGTCATTTAATGGAAGAAGCCATTGTACACCTAGTATCATGTCATAATTATCCAAAGCTATGAGTAAAACTTCTGCTGTGAACCAATGACCTTGCATGGTCCATTGGAAGTAGGGACATAACTGATTGCACACAATTTTTTTTCCGTTCGCTACGCCCACATTAACCGGAGGAATGTCAACTACCTTGCATTGTAATCGTTTTGCCAACCTAACGTCAATGAAGTTGTGAGTCGACCCCGAGTCAATCAGTATGTGAAGTTGGCGCGTACCCATTGAACCCTGAACCCGCATCGTTGAGTAGGAAGGAATACCTGTTAACGCGTGAATCGAAATGTGGTGCTCTTGTTCGTCTTCCGTTACCGTTTCTTCTACACCCGGTTCCTCGTCATCTTCAACCTCAATTATATAAACTTGATTCCGGTTCCGAGAACATTTATGTCCGGGCACAAATTTTTCCGTGCACCAAAAACACTCACCTTTGGCCCTTTTCTGCTCCAACTCTTTACTAGTTAGCCTCCGCGGATTGTTGGGTGGTTTACTGACAGTGTTTGTGGCTCGGTTGGTGTTAGGGGTGGGTAAAAGTGGGAGTTTTAAGGCATTAGAGGGTGGCGTGATTTTGGTGAGGCTAGTCTTTGAGGAACCCTCTGTCCCTTTTCCAATGGCAAGTTTTTCCTCCCATGTTTCGTTATTAAGTGCCTGTGTCTTCGCTAGCCCGTAAGCTTCATGAAGTGTGCGAGGCTTGAACATCTTAACCGGTCCACGAATTTCCGGTTTGAGGGCTTTAATGTAGAGGCTTACAGCTTGCGTTTCGCTCAAAGAGACCTTATTAAGTAGTGAATCAAAAGCCGTATTGAGTTCTTGCAGTGTACCGGTTTGAGTGAGGGATGCCATCTCCTCTAGCGGGTCTTCGAATAAAGCATTCGAAAAACGAGCAGAGATCGATCGTACGTACTCATCCCAAGGTATCTCAGCGACGGTCGCGTTTCGGGTCTTCATGAAAGCGCGATGCCACTGCAAGGCATCTCCTTCCAAGTGAACGGCGGCACAACGGAGTTTGGAGTCATCCGGGGTATCATCCATAGCAAAAAAGTGTTCACATCGATAAACCCAACCCTCAACATCTTCACCCGAAAATTTTGGAAACTCAATCTTACCAATACGGAACGGCTTGTTACGGCCATCCCCCTCGTTACCCGAGAACGAACCAAACGAACTGCCGGAGGAATTAACCGTCTTGTCGCGAACGGCCTTGAGGATTTCTTCCTGTTGCTTTGACGATTGCTCGTGTTGCTTCATAAGGGCTGCGAGGGCAGCCTGAATGTCGTTGATCGCCTTGTCATGCGATTTGAGAGTGTTGTCGATCTCGTGGTTGCGGGTGTTGGTCATGGTTGCGACGGCGAGAAGTTCCGATTAGGGATCGGAACCGCTCTGATACCCTTGATAGGGTTAAGGAGAAGAATCACTAAGATGAAAGGGAAAGCCGATTTCTGGATAACCCACAGGAAAGTCGGCAACTACGTTATAACCAAATCATCAAATAGTCAAGTTTCACAAGACACCCCCAAACAATAAAAAAAGGCCATAATAGGTCCTTATTACATGCAAAACAAAACCCAAACAAAAGATTATAAATAACTACGAAGCACTGTTTGTATCAATACTCTTCCCTTAACCAACTTTTTGTCCTCAAGAAGTGAGTTCGTTGAAGTCGGGAAAACGCAGCTTTAAATCATCAAGGAACTCCCACGTAGCATCTTGCACCGTCTGCCCCTTCCAATGCACCAACACTTTCATTGCCGCCCGGTTACCTCTTTTAACGAGCTTCCGATCCAACACCGCTTGAGGTTGCAAACTAAACCGAGCATCCGTGGAGAGCGGAATTACCTTAGACGGCGGACCACCCGCATCTTTAAGCAACGAGACATGGAAGACGGGATGAATTTGAGCTTCGTCCGGTAAATCCAACCTGTAAGCGACATTCCCCACCTTCTCCACGATCAAAAAAGGACCAAAGTATTTAGGGGTGAGTTTCGAATGCTTGTGTACCCGCAACGAATTCTGCATGTAAGGTTGTAATTTAAGATAAACCCAAGTCCCTGCCTCAAAGTTCCTCTCTGTTCGATGTTTATCTGCTTGTTGCTTCATACGGTTTTGCGCCTTGAGCAATGACTGCCTTACAACCCTTACGGTTGCTTCCCTGTCCTGCATCATTTCATCCACTTCCTTATCACATGTGTCCTTGGGAACATACGGAATATGTAAGGGAGGACGGTACCCATATAAAGCCTCAAAAGGCGACCTTCCCAATGACGAATGAAACGTGGTGTTATACCACCATTCCGCCAGAGATACCCATTTAACCCACGTATAAGGCCGCTCCATCACCATGCACCTCAAGTAGCCCTCTAAACACCTGTTAACCACCTCCGTTTGGCCATCCGTTTGCGGATGGTAAGCCGTGGACAAGTTAGCAGACACCCCTTGTAGGTTCAAAAATTCCGTCCAAAACGAGCTAAAAAATATAGGATCGCGATCAGAAATTATAGATTTAGGACAGCCATGTAACTTATAGACGTTATCGAGAAATACCTGTGCCACCTCCTTGGCGGAGAACGGGTGACCCAAAGTCATGAAGTGACTGTATTTCGTGAGTCGATCAACCACCACAAATATAGTATCTTTACCCTTGACCTTCGGTAACCCACCTATAAAATCCATGGAGATATCGGTGAAAATGGTGTCGGGAACCGGTAAAGGTTGTAACAGCCCGGGCGAGGGAACATTTTCGTGCTTAGCCCGCATACACACATCACACTTACGGACCGTTTGTCGTACCATCTTCGAAACTCCCTTCCAAAAAAAAAAGACCCTTCACCCGTTGAACCGTGGCTCTAACTCCCGAGTGACCGCCCATAGGTGATTCGTGGCATATCTTAACAATCTCACTCCGTAACCTCGCGTCTCCCCCGATTACCATGCGATCCCTTTTGGTCAACCATTTTCCGTTCCATTTGAATGTGGGCAAATTTTCTCCACTTTGAAGCTTTTGTATAATATTTTGAACGTCAATATCAGTGCTTTGACTATCCAAAATTATTTGCAATAAAATAGGTTCTATTTGTGAAATAGCACTAGTAAATAATGTGGTACCTTGAACCCGTGATAAAGCATCGGCCGCAACATTGTCTCGCCCTTTTTTGTATTCTATACAATAATCATACCCCATGAGTTTTGCGAGCCATTTGTGTTGTAATGGAGTTGTCACCTTTTGGGTTAAAAGATGTTTGAGACTTCTTTGATCGGTGCGTATGATAAACGAGCCCGTAATGAGATAATAATGCCACTGTTTCACCGCCATCATGATCGCAAGCAACTCCTTCTCGTACACCGATAACGCGTTTTGTTTTGGAGAGAGAGCCTTGCTTAAAAACGAAACCGGGTGGCGTTCTTGCATTAGAACGGCCCCTAGACCACCCGCCGAAGCATCCGTTTCCACCACGAATTGCTTAGTAGGATCCGGCAATGACAAAACCGGGGCTGAGGATAAAGCTCCCTTAAGGCGTTCAAAAGCATCTTGCGCCTCCTCCCCCCATCGAAATGCATCTTTTTTTAATAAGTCGGTAAGTGGTCTAGCAATTATTCCAAAGGACCTAATGAAACGTCTGTAATACCCAGCTAGCCCTAAAAAACCTCGAAGTTGTTTGAGTGTTTTTGGTACCGGCCACTGTTGAATGGCCTCGATTTTAGCCGGATCTGTTTTCACCCCTTCCATGGATATAATATGGCCCAAATACTCGACCGCACGTCCCCCAAACACACATTTTGATTCTTTGGCAAACAACTTATTTTCCTTCATAATAGAGAGGACCTGTTTTAAATGTTGCATGTGTTCGTCTTCACTTCGACTATAAACAAGTATGTCGTCAAAAAACACAAGCACCCCTTTTCTTAACATAGGCCGAAAAACATGGTTCATGAGAGCTTGAAACGTCGCTGGTGCGTTCGTAAGGCCAAACGGCATAACGAGAAATTCGTAATGGCCTTCGTGGGTTCGAAACGCCGTCTTATGAACGTCTTCCGGTGCCATACGCACTTGATGATACCCGGAGCGTAAATCCAACTTTGAAAAAAAAGTGGCCCCGCCTAGTTCATCCAACAATTCATCGATTAAAGGAATAGGAAACTTATCTTTTATCGTTGCCTCGTTGAGCCTGCGGTAGTCCATGCACATCCGCCATTGGCCGTCTTTTTTCTTAACCAACACAACCGGTGCTGCAAATGAACTCTGACTGTTACGAATGACCCCCGAATCCAGTAATTCTCGTGTGGTTTTCTCTATCACATCTTTCTGAATCGCAGGGTACCTATAGGGCCTTTGGCTAATCGGCTCCGTTCCGTCCTTAAGGACGATGCGATGGTCAAACGGCCGAGTAGGGGGCAATCCCTTCGGTGTCTGGAATACCTCGGAAAAAAGTCGGGTCAACTCCCCCCAGTGGCTGTTCTTGTGCGAGTGACTTGGATCACATAAAACTTTGGATTGGTAGGTGGCTTCAGACTCTTTATTAGCAAGTTGGATGCTAAATAATTGCAAAGCTCCATCCTTAGAGTGTTTGTTTATTAATTCCCCCATTTTTTCTCCTGTACACACCATCATTTTATTGTTTTGGAGGCCCTTTAATTCATACAGTTTGCCCTCAATTTCGAATCGCATAGTCATCTTCTGGAAATTCCAAAGGATGTCATTTAATGGAAGAAGCCATTGTACACCTAGTATCATGTCATAATTATCCAAAGCTATGAGTAAAACTTCTGCTGTGAACCAATGACCTTGCATGGTCCATTGGAAGTAGGGACATAACTGATTGCACACAATTTTTTTTCCGTTCGCTACGCCCACATTAACCGGAGGAATGTCAACTACCTTGCATTGTAATCGTTTTGCCAACCTAACGTCAATGAAGTTGTGAGTCGACCCCGAGTCAATCAGTATGTGAAGTTGGCGCGTACCCATTGAACCCTGAACCCGCATCGTTGAGTAGGAAGGAATACCTGTTAACGCGTGAATCGAAATGTGGTGCTCTTGTTCGTCTTCCGTTACCGTTTCTTCTACACCCGGTTCCTCGTCATCTTCAACCTCAATTATATAAACTTGATTCCGGTTCCGAGAACATTTATGTCCGGGCACAAATTTTTCCGTGCACCAAAAACACTCACCTTTGGCCCTTTTCTGCTCCAACTCTTTACTAGTTAGCCTCCGCGGATTGTTGGGTGGTTTACTGACAGTGTTTGTGGCTCGGTTGGTGTTAGGGGTGGGTAAAAGTGGGAGTTTTAAGGCATTAGAGGGTGGCGTGATTTTGGTGAGGCTAGTCTTTGAGGAACCCTCTGTCCCTTTTCCAATGGCAAGTTTTTCCTCCCATGTTTCGTTATTAAGTGCCTGTGTCTTCGCTAGCCCGTAAGCTTCATGAAGTGTGCGAGGCTTGAACATCTTAACCGGTCCACGAATTTCCGGTTTGAGGGCTTTAATGTAGAGGCTTACAGCTTGCGTTTCGCTCAAAGAGACCTTATTAAGTAGTGAATCAAAAGCCGTATTGAGTTCTTGCAGTGTACCGGTTTGAGTGAGGGATGCCATCTCCTCTAGCGGGTCTTCGAATAAAGCATTCGAAAAACGAGCAGAGATCGATCGTACGTACTCATCCCAAGGTATCTCAGCGACGGTCGCGTTTCGGGTCTTCATGAAAGCGCGATGCCACTGCAAGGCATCTCCTTCCAAGTGAACGGCGGCACAACGGAGTTTGGAGTCATCCGGGGTATCATCCATAGCAAAAAAGTGTTCACATCGATAAACCCAACCCTCAACATCTTCACCCGAAAATTTTGGAAACTCAATCTTACCAATACGGAACGGCTTGTTACGGCCATCCCCCTCGTTACCCGAGAACGAACCAAACGAACTGCCGGAGGAATTAACCGTCTTGTCGCGAACGGCCTTGAGGATTTCTTCCTGTTGCTTTGACGATTGCTCGTGTTGCTTCATAAGGGCTGCGAGGGCAGCCTGAATGTCGTTGATCGCCTTGTCATGCGATTTGAGAGTGTTGTCGATCTCGTGGTTGCGGGTGTTGGTCATGGTTGCGACGGCGAGAAGTTCCGATTAGGGATCGGAACCGCTCTGATACCCTTGATAGGGTTAAGGAGAAGAATCACTAAGATGAAAGGGAAAGCCGATTTCTGGATAACCCACAGGAAAGTCGGCAACTACGTTATAACCAAATCATCAAATAGTCAAGTTTCACAAGACACCCCCAAACAATAAAAAAAGGCCATAATAGGTCCTTATTACATGCAAAACAAAACCCAAACAAAAGATTATAAATAACTACGAAGCACTGTTTGTATCAACTTGGGATGATGATGCAACGGTTTGACTCTTGTTACGGTCACCGTTAACCGCTCTTGCAAAGTTGAAACCCGAGCTATGCTTTGTAGCCTTATCATTGTTAGATTTCACAGGGCCCGAATGGGGCGTTTGAGTAGCACCGGAACATCCCCTTGAGGTACCTTTCTTGGCAGCAGTACCTTTAGAGGCATTAATCAAATTTATGTCATTTTGCACATTTAAATCTCTTTGCCTCTGAATCTCCGGGTCAACAGGACCCCTTGTTGGGATAACCATACTTTTCAATTTTGCAGTGGGATGGGTCTTGTTAGACCCTTAAATAATAGACAAAAACATAAGTTATGTATTATATATTAATTATTGTAAATAGAAGGATTAATAGTATAAAATTAGGTAGTTAAATAACTGCTGTGATGACAGTTATTTAACCGCCAATATGACAGTTATTTATGGGTATAAAACCCGCAAACATTGTACAGATTCTGATATCAATTCCATAATTATAGTTTGCAATCTTATTCCTTTTATATCCTGTTCGATTACTTATTCAAAACCAAAACCAAATATGGTGCCAAAGAGAATACCGAAACCTGTGAAGATCAAACAAACCTGGGCCAATAAATGGCATCAGAGCCAGAGTTCAAAAAACGGCACCAAGAAGATGTTATCGCAAAATTGGAATGAAGAAAAACAGAAAATGGTGAATCAGTTAGGGCAATTGACGCTGCGCGATACCAACAGTCCAAAGGAGAACCAACGCTTGAAGAAAATCAAGAAGGCGCGATGCTACATCTGCAAACAACGAGGACACACATACTGGATGTGTGCCGACAGAAAGAAGACATTGAATGATCGAAGGAATGCGCAGAAAAACAAATTAGAAGATGTACACGAAGTGGATACATACAAAGAAGGTTTCCTGCAGAGACTGAATCCAAATATCGAATACTTGGTAATTGGATCAGATAATGCGAATTGGGACTGCATTTGGTATGTAAGTTCTGTTGCAAATATGCACATGGCACAAAACACACTTGTTTTCATTGATGTTAAACCCGATTACCATACAAACTATACACATGGGAAACCAATTAAAGTATATGGTGTGGGAACCGTGAAAGTTGTCTGTGAGAACGAAATTTTGGCAATAGACAGTGTTTTTTATTGCCCTGATATCAAGTTTAATGTGCTGAGTTTGCAACAATTGAAGAATCAAGGGTATGGTGTTGTTTTGCATGGTGACAAATGCGAAATAATACATACGGGAATAGAACAGGAACCGCGAATGAATAAAGGCAAAGAAGTGATCGATGATATGCAAATTGAAAGAGAGGCAAGCATAAGGATCACTAGGGATATTCTGAAAGAATATGCAGAACAGTATTGTGATAAAGTTGGAGAGAAAGGTGGAAGGCTTGTGGACAAACCGATGCTAAGGCTGAACGAATTAATACCATATGAATTGAAGGGCATGGTAGCCTTTCTTGACATGGTAATTGAAGGAAAAATATCTTCCAAAACCCCAGATGTTAGACAAATATTGTCTAGACGTTTTGACCAAATGGTGGTTTGGTTTTATGAAGAATACTTGAAAGATAATATAGAAAGATGCATTCCACCAACGGTTGGTCCAAGAAGAGTTTGTTTATTGAATCTGTTAGAGATTGTGAAGAACTTAGGAGGGGCAGCGATTGTCTCAAAGAAAGAAAAATGGGGAGGAGTTGCAACAGCATTAGGCATACCAGAATGGTATGATCTAAAATTGAAGAAGTGTTATGAAGAAAACCTTCATGTACTGGTTACATATTATGATGTTGTGAAGAAAACACAAGCCTATTACAAAGACCCTACGGTGATGTGGAAAGGACAAGAAGTGCAAATTAATGTGAAAGATCATGATAGCTTTATGCAATTTATGGAGATGATCAGCAATGAATGCATGGCAATGCAATATAAAGAAATTTTCAGTGGAAAGTTTGGTGATATAATAAAATGGTTTCACGAAGAATTCATGAATTACAAAGTTGAAATGAAGATACCGCCAGAAATAGAAGGGCTGCAGATCAATCTGTTTGATCTATATGTGCTGTTATTAAAGATGGGTGGAATAGTGTTGGTGAACACCGAAGAAAAGTGGGACACAGTGGCAGGATGTTTTGGTTTTGGACCAGAATGGAAGTACAAGTTTAAAGGCATAACTGAGAGGTATTTAGTGCTACCACACATGTATTTTATGGCTGCAAAACGAGACCTCACAAGGATGATGAAGGAAGTTAAAGAAGAAGAATGTAGCAGTGTGAAATTGGCTACTAACAGGGAGTTGCAAGGCAACCAAAGCCGTGGACAGGCAAGGGAAAATGAACCGGGCAGCAGCAGTACAATGGGGAATGCCACAGAAATGCAAGATGTGAAGATGGAACCGAAGTTCAAGTTTGATGATCAAGGGAGCCTGATCATCACGTATGCTGAGGACCAAGGAAACAGCAGCAGCAGCAGTGTTAATGATGAAGAATATGGTGACTCAAACACCATGGACTCGGAGTAAAGAAAGATCAAGAAAATATGTTATTTGTCTATTAAGGGGGAGATTGTTAGACCCTTAATTAATAGACAAAAACATAAGTTGTGTATTAAATATTAAGTATTGTAAATAGAAGGATTAATAGTGTAAAATTAGGTAGTTAAATAACTGCTGTGATGACAGTTATATAACCGCCAATATGACAGTTATTTATGGTTATTATGTAAGGGTATAAAACCCGCAAACACTGTACAGATTCTGATATCAATTTCCAAATTATAGTTTGCAATATCAATCCTTTCTTATATCCTGTTCGATTACCTTTTATAAACCAAAACCAAATTATGGTGCCTAAGAGAATAATGAAACCTGTGAAGATCAAACAAACCTGGGCCGATAAATGGCATCAGAGCCAGAGTTCCAAGAAAGGCACCAAGAAGATGTTATCGCAGAATTGGAATGAAGAAAAACAGAAAATGGTGAATCAGTTAGGGCAATTGACGGTGCGCGATACCAATAATCCAAAGGAGAATCAACGCATGAAGAAAATCAAAAAGGCGCGATGCTACATCTGCAAACAACGAGGACACACATACTGGATGTGTGCCGACAGAAAGAAGACAGTGCATGATCGAAGGAATGCGCAGAAAAAGAAATTGGAGGATGCACACGGAATGGATACATATGAAGAAGGTTTCCTGCAAAGACTAAATCCAAATATCGAATACTTGGTAATTGGATCAGATAACGCGAATTGGGACTGCATTTGGTATGTAAGTTCTGTTGCTACTATGCACATGGCACAAAACACACTTGTTTTCATAGATGT
>JAOXOA010267683.1:0-13647 GCA_028566315.1 Rudbeckia hirta
ACGAGGAGAATGGAAGAATACGAGTGGACTGAAGTTAAGCGCCGGCAGCAGCGAAGAGACGAGGAGATACAAGAAACCACTTTTTTCATCACAAATCTACACCACGACACGACTGTGAAGGATATATGGCTGGAATGCAAAGGGTTAGGTAAGCTTCTCGATGTGTTCATCCTTGCTAAGAAGGACTCGGTTGGAAGGGTTTTCGCTTTTATAAGGTTTAACAAGGTAATGGATGTGAAGAAGATGGTTTGGGACCTTAACTATGTCCAGATCAGAGGCAAGCGGCTAAAAGCGAATGTGGCAAAGTTTCAAAGAAGTTCAACTAGGAAGCAAGCCATACCCAAGGCCGATGACAACAGTGGGGGTCGAGATCATTACACTTCGCAGCAATTTAGACATGGCCACAGAAACTATGGAGGCGCTGACCAGAAGAAAGATGCTAGGTCGTTTAAAGATGTACTCCAGGGGCAGTTCATCAACACGAGACCGGAAGTCAAAGAGGTTGTTCTTCAAGTAACTGAACAGGATATCCAAGGCTTTTTGGGGGATAGAGAGAAACGTTCGCTTCTTTGTGAAGTAGAAGATGTGGTGACTCTTTGTAACCTGGATAAGTTTCTCTCTGAAGCATACCCTCAACGGATGGAAGTGAGGTATATGGGCGGCCTTAGTTGTTTAATTACCTTTGGTTCGTGTATGGAAGCGGATGAGTTCTTGCAGTCCTTCAAAGCTAAGCATTTTCCATGGCTGAAAAAGGCGGAGTTATGGGATAGATCGAGATGGCGTCCGAAAAGGATTGCTTGGCTTAAAATCCATGGGCTGCCTCCCCATCTGTGGAACCCAAAGGTTTTCGAAGTTATTGGTGGTATTTTTGGCCAACTTGCTCATCCGTCTACGACTGCATGGAACGACGGAAACATGTCCATTCATCGTATGGGTGTTACCCGGGATGTTGGGGCTCCGATCAACGAGGCTGTGAATTTGCATTGGAAGGGTAATATTTATACCTGCTGGGTATCGGAGGTGGGTTTGAATTGGGAGCCGGATTTCATCAAGAAAAATGGTAAGCAATTGGTGATCAATAAACCTCAGTTTAGATCGTTCAAGACAAGTGATGTTGATGAAAAGTCGGATGGGTTTTTCTCGTCGGAACCCTCTGCCGGAAATTCTCCACCGGTGGAAGAGCAAGGGTCGGTGAAAGTTGCCTCTTTGGAAATCCATCAAGACATTATTGATTTGTTTGGGAAGTGGGTAAGCTTCATGGCCCATCCAAGTCACACGTGCGTGTAGGTGTATGTGGATCATCCTCTTTTTCGGCCGAGGACGAGTTCGTCCTGGATGGGCCCTATTAATGGGCCGATTACTCCTAGTCCAAAAGCAAACGAAATCCCTGAGGTGGACATGGCTGGTTCATTGAGGGCCCACTAAAACCCAAGTGACCCTTTTAACTTGGAACCTTTAATTTGAGAGGACCATCTCAGAGAAAAACTCAGATCTAAAAGGAAAAAAGGGAAGGGGTCTTCATTGTTTAAGTTTAAAAATTCTCTTCTTGCTCCCAAGCCCAAGTGTTCGTCGAAAAGAAAATCCAAAGTATCTTCAACAGGTATGGAGTCGGTCGCTCTTCAAGAGGATGACGTAAGGGTCGGTCGGTCTCTCAACCTCAACCGTACCGCCTCCCTATCTTGTTACTCAACTGGGGAGGAGGAAGTCGTTAAAACCATCAATGTGGGGGCTGCAGTTGGGATTAATGTAGAAGATTTTCAAGATGAGATTCGTGGGATCATCCAAGGTGAAGGGGAAATTTATGGTTCCAAATGAATTATTTATCTCAAAACATCAGAGGAGTGGGTGACTCCAAAAAAGCATCCAGAATCAAGGAGTTGTGCCACGATAATAAGGTCAGTTTTATAGCATTACAAGAAACCCTTGTTGATAAGAAAGAGAAGTTTAATGTCGAGCAATTTTGGGGAAAAGGTAGATACGATTGGGTGTGTGTTAACGAAGTGGGGAGATCTGGGGGTTTAGTGTCTATTTGGGATCCTCAAGTTTTCACTCTAATAACCTGTGTTAAAAATGAGTGTTTCATATACACGGCCGGTACAATAAAAGGTTATGCTACTGTTCTTCATATTATTAATATTTACGCCCCTCAAGAATTAGCTGAAAAACGCGTACTATGGGCGACGATGGAGGATATGATTGCGTCGCACCATGGCTCATGGATTCTTATGGGCGACTTTAATGAAGTCCGGTCGGAATCGGAAAGGAAAAATATGATGTTTAACCGGACAAGTACAGTCGTATTCAGTGAATTTATTATCCGGGCAGGTTTATTCGAGTACAATTCGGTGGTGTTGAAATTTTCTAGGGGGAGCGGATCAAAATTAAGCAATCTAGACCACTTTTCTAGTCAACAACGACTTCCGGAGTTTATGGCCGTTAGCGAAGGTAACTATACATTCTCGTTATATATCTGATCATAGTCCATTGACCCTAGCGGTGTCTGAGCTAAATTTCGGACCAATCCCATTCCGGTTCTTCAATTCGTGGCTCGATAAACCGGGTTTTAAACCAATGATTTCTAAGGCACTTATGAGTTTCGTGGGTATGGGCCGGCGGATCTTTTTCTTGCAGCTAAGTTGAGATTTATAAAGGGGTCAATAAAAAATGGATTCAAACAAATAAATAATTTGATATACAACTTAGGGATAGGTTGTTCAATGAAAGGGATGAGTGGCAAAAGGTTGAGGAATGTAGGCAGCTCTCTGAAACTGAAGCTCTTCAAATGTTGGGTGTTCATAACAGAATTATGGAATTAGAAGAGGCGAGGATATGTGATCTTAAGGATAAATCAAGGGCTCGATGGGCGTCAATGGGGGACGATAACTCGGCTTTCTACCATAGTTTCATTAACAGCAGGTTATCCCATAATCGAATTCATGGGATTGAATCTTCTAGTGGATGGTGTTCCTCTCCTTTGTCAATGAAAAAAGTATTCGCAGATTATTTTGAGGAAAAGTTTAAAGAGCCTCTACACAGGACGCCGGTTTTTTCTTGTGCTCATCTGAAAGCATTATCGATTGAGCATATTGGGTGGCTATCCTCTTCCTTTTCATTGGAATAAATAAAGGTAGCCGTCTGGGACTGTAGTGGAGATCGTGCCCCAGGCCCAGAAGGATTTAATTTTCACTTCATTAAATTATTTTGGGATAATTTGGCTGCCGATTTTTTTAAGGTTTTAACAGATTTTTGGTACAGCGGAGCAATAAGTGAATGGTGCGGCTCTTCGTTCCTAGCTTTGATCCCAAAGAAGGTGAATCCGAGTGGTGTCGGAGACTTTCGTCCGATTAGTTTACTTGGATGTATAAGCAAGACCATCTCTAAGGTCTTGACAAACCGGTTGAAAAGGGTGGTACACAAGTTGGTGTCTGAGGAACAATCCGCGTTTCTGGAGGGTCGGAATATATTGGATGGGCCACTAATTTTAAATGAATTGATAGCCTGGGCCAGATCGTCCAAACAGAAACTTTTTTTGTTTAAAATAGATTTTGAGAAGGCTTATGATTCATTATCTTGGACTTATCTCGATTCAATATTGGTGCAGATGGGATTTCCGGATAAGTGGCGTATGTGGGTTTATGGAATTCTCAAATCTTCGAAGGCTTCGGTGCTAGTTAACGGTTCCCCCACGAGAGAGTTCCAGTGTTACAGGGGCCTTAGACAGGGTGATCCGTTATCCCCTTTTTTATTTATTCTGGCTATGGAAGGATTGTCGAGCTTCATTAAATCTGCGTCATAGGCCGGTCTCATCAGGGGTGTCCAGTTGCCTCATTCCGGGCCTTTGATATCACATCTTTTATTTGCAGACGATGCAATTGTAGTCGGTGATTGGGACGAGGACAGTATCCGAAATGCCGCCAGATTACTTCGGTGCTTCTTCTTAGTGTCGGGTCTGAAGGTTAATACCGGCAAGTCTATCCTAACCGGAATTCGTATTGATGATGGAGTTGTGGACGGCATTGAGCATGAAATCAAGTGTCAACGAGGTAACACTCCTCTTATCTACCTTGGACTTCCCGTTGGTGCAAATATGCATCTCTTGCGAAATTGGGAGTCGGTCGTCGAAACAATTAACTCACGTCTCTCGACGTGGAAATCCAAAACGTTGTCAATTGGGGGAAGGGCAATACTCATTCACTCTGTTCTTGACTCTCTTCCAATGTACTACATGTCCTTGTTCAAGTTACCGACCGGGATCAATAAAAAATTAGAAAGTATTCGAAAAAGGTTCTTTTGGGGTTCTTCGGGTGATCGTTCTAAAATGGCATGGGTGAAGTGGGATGTAGTTGTGAGTCCTAAAAACTTGGGTGGGTTAGGTTTTGGATGGTTAGAGGATTCCAACATTAGTCTTATGGCGAAATGGTATTGAAGATACGTTAACAAACCAAATCATTTGTGGCGTAAGGTAATGGACTCAATACATTTTTCCTCAAGATGTTCATATGCAGTCCCGTTTAAATCTTCTATACCAGGTTGTTGGAAATCTATTTGCTCATCATTTATTTCTTTGGAATCAAAAGGGTTATTTTTGTCCAAGTTTATAAGAGGTAATGTAGGTAATGGGAAGCAAATACGGTTTTGGGTCGATCGATGGAAAGGAGCGGAACCGTTGAAGGATACGTACCCAAATATCTTTAAATTAGCTAAATACAAAGCGATTTCCATCAGTACGAAGTATCAAAGCTTGGGGGACAGCCGCGACTTGATTTGGAGCTGGAATCGAACGCCTGCAACATCAATCGAAACGGCTGAGTTTGAAAGCTGTGTTCAGGCTATTAACTTGCTGCAGTTGGGCCGTAATTGTGACACATGGAGCTGGACAGTTGATACATCGGGTTCGTTCTCGGTAAAATCTATGCGGCATATTTTGTCAGGTATGAGAAGTTTGGGCGAAGATAATCCTACAATGTGGGAGAAGTGGCTACCGATTAAAGTCAATATTTTTCTTTGGAGATTAGCTAGGGATAGATTGCCGTCAAAAGACAACTTGCTCCGTCGAAACGTCCAAATTCAGTCGCCTTTATGTGTCTTTTGCATCGGGTCGGAGGAATCTGCAAACCACATTTTTCTTCATTGCCCTATTGCGACGGTTATTTGGCAGTGGGTAAGTTTGTGGGCCAATATTCCTTCTAGTGAATTTTGTTCAATTTCTAATATTCTTGTGGTTCATGAAAAAATTGCGGGTGGTGAATTGAGGAAAAGAGTAGCAAAAGTGGTAATTGGTTCGGCTTGTTGGGCTATATGGAGAGCAAGGAATAATTTAATTTTCAGAGGAGAAGGTGTCTCGGCAACTACCATTATTAATAACGTCAAAATGGTGGCGAGGCTTTGGCTCAAGAATAGAGGAAAATTACAAGAACATGAATTGTCTCGTTGGTTTCCTTTCCCTAGTAGTGTATGATGTGGTGTCTCTATATTAATTGGAGTCTGTAATAGTTTGGTCTAGGGGTCTCGGGCCTGTATGGGACTACACCGAAAACACCATGAAGTGAAAACCGGTGGCGCGGCCTTCATGTGTGGGGGTTTTTCTCACGTCTCGTCAGGTAATTGGCGTGAGTTTTTTCATCCTCTTTGTGGTCTTAGCAATTAAGGTGCCGGGATGAGTCAAAGTGTGATGTTTGATAGTGGTATCTTTTGACTCTGTTTTGTATTTATACCTTAGCGCCTTGCTTTTGGTCTTATTTTATAAATAAATATATTCGTTTGCCTTTAAAAAAAACATAAATCAATATCTTTTTTCATTGATTTACTCACACACACACACATAATTTATACATACATATTTATCAGTTTTGTCTTTATTTCTACTGCACATACATTTCAAAGAAACAATTTACAGTTACTTGTCTCTCTTCCCTTATTTTTCTTCTTGGCTGGAAAAAGACAAATCCACACAATCAACGTCGTTGGTTAACCCAAAGAAGGGAAAAGGGTGCAACTTCCACCACTGACGGAAATGGAAGCGTAGACGGTGGCTGCGGGTGGTTTTTTTTCCAGAGGCGACGGCGTGCGATGGTTGGTTCTCATAGGGTTTGGTGGTGGTGACGGAGAAGGGGGCGGTAGGTAGCCTTTATACGTGGTCGGAAGTACATACCGCCGTCGTCATCTGTCTCTGTTACTCCGCTAGAACCCCAGTCACCGGGGTTGACCAACTGCTTTTTACCACCATCTTCGACCGTCATCCGGTAAAGCCTGTAACACCTTGGTCGCGACCTAAATCGTAGTTTTTGGAGTCACCGCCATCGTCTGACTTACCTATAGAACGACTACAGCCCCACAATCTACCAAACAAACACCACCAACCATGAACCATCATAGTGAGTCGGTTGCAGAATTTGTTCGCCGGATCGTCACCATCGTCTTTCTCTCCCGAGTCCCAACTCTCACTTTCTCTCTTAAAAATAGGAGAAAGCGAAATTACAACGGTTCCCTCGGGTATTCCGGTCCCACATTCACAGTTGAATTTTTTGACCGGCATCAGAACGATTTAATCAATGCACCGTTGTCAGATTTCATCGATGCACCGTCAAAAGAAGCAAATAACATAAGTTGATTTTGTAAAACAACAAAAATTTAGTGGGAAATTGAAATCCATCCTAAACAAACTAGAGTCGATGCGTTTAAACTTCCTTTGGGAGGTTCTTCCAAAAACAAAAAGGTTAAATGGATGGAGTGGGAAAGAATCACCACTAACAAGACCTATGGTGGTTTAGGAGTTGGTAAATTAGAAGACATGAACATGGCTTTGTTGTCAAAATGGTGGTGACGCCTTAAAACGGAACCTCATTCTCTTTGGGTCAGAGTCGTTTCGGCTATCCATTTCAGTCATTCTCCTCGGTCTTTTCTCCCTCATAATCCTCGGATTGGCGGCACTTGGAAATGTATCAACAACATTCACTCGTTCTTTTCTAAAAAAGATATTGCTTTAACAAATAAGATGCGGCTTGTTTCGGGTAACGGGTTGGGAGTGCGCTTCTGGCACGATTGTTGGGCGATGGATCACCCCCTTGTTTCCTCTTTTCCAGGTCTATACAGGCTAGAAAGCTCTAAATTGACGGCTGTAGAGGAACGGATCTCCTCGGGTGTTAATGGTCCGACTTTCACTTGGTCTTGGTCCAACGCAGCGTCAACTCCGGAAGAAATCAAAGAGCTATCAGATTGCATGGCGGCTATACACTCCTACTGCGTAAACTCAGATCAAAATGTTTGTGTATGGAAAGGAGCTTTGGACAAGAAGTTTCACACTCATCTCATTCGGGCTGAACTACAATGCAAAAAATCATCGAGCTACACGACGAATTTAGTTGGAACGCTTGAGTTCCAATTAAAATTAACTTCTTCATTTGGCGAGCGAGAGTAGAAAGGTTTCCAACAAAACTTCAACTCGCAAAAAGAGGCATCCCAATCGCAAGCACATCATGCAACCACTGTGATCTTTAGGACGAATGTGGCGAACACATTTTATTTCGGTGTCAGATTGCAAAACATGTTTGGTGCCTGGTTCTTCAATGGTGGCAGCTAAGCACGGTTTCTCCCACCCCTCTATCTTGGGTCGACCTAGAGCGGATCATCGACTCAAAAAGCGGAAACATGAAAAAAAAACAATCCAAGCCATCGTCCAAGTTATTACGTGGTCTCTTTGGAAATCGAGAAATAAATCTATCTTCGATCATCTTCAAAATTCGGCACAGAATATCTTCCAAGAAGTGAAAATATCGAGCTTCCAATGGATCTCCAACAGATCGAAGTCCTTAACCCTCAACTGGGATGATTGGAATTCTTTTAATTTGTCTATGTAATTCTTTTGCTATTTTCTTCTCGTGTACTCCCCTGGCTAACCTTTAGCCTGGTTTTAATATATAATTCCTTGCCGTTCAAAAAAAAAAAGAAACTTTGGTCAAACTGAAAAGCTACAATCTTCACTGGAGCACCGACGGTTATAGTTTGGTATATATAATAATATATATCGTTCAATCTTTTTATAGTGGGGCAATTTCATATATATCCATGCAAAACATAAAAATTTCATATATACACAAAACATGCTTTATGACCATTGTACAATATGCATGAAAAACTTGTACTTTGAGTATATATAAAATTTTACTAACTTTATAACAACATATATGAAATTATGCCTTTTTTATTTATAACTTAGGCTATACGAGTGCGGATTGCGTAATGCACCAAACTGAATTCAACTAAACATAAACAACTTTTAACAACTTTATATATAGATCGTGATATACCATTGTGATTTTTTTTTTCTATCTAGATTTCAATGTAAAGTTCCTTTAGAAACCGAGCCGTTGCAACCTCTCTTTAATTTTTTTTTTCGTTTTAGTATCTAAATAAAATTTATACTTCGAACCGAACAAGTAAATATTTTTCTTTCCATATTATGACTATTTTCTAGGTTTTACTTTTATTTGCTATAGTAGTTTTTTTGAAAGGCTATTTGCTATAGTAGTTGTACCAAAATACAATATCAACCGACTTACTGTTACGACACCCGCGTTAACAAGTGACTCAAAAACTAGTTTTTTTTTAACGGTTAATTGGGATCACTGACGGACCACAGAGTGGAACCACCCGATCATATCCATCTCCACGAGGAAATAATTGCCTAAGCACGAATTCAGGAGGAAACCCAATAAATATGGGAAAACCCCTCCTTGTGGGATTCGAACCCAGGACCTTATGGTCCCTGAGCCTTATCCGACCCACGAATGCCACTCCACCACTTAAGTGAGGACCATAATATCACCAAATGCTTTGGATTCATAGTTAATTTAAACTTTAAGTTTTAATTTCATTTTCTAATTATAATTATTAATTTTTACACAATAGACATAGGACCCATAATTTGTAGAATTTGTTATATACACAGATCCGATTATCAAACAAAGTTTTTTTTTTTCGTGCAAAATAGACATAACTTGCGAAGGAGATTACGAAACTTATAAAAAATAATTACGCAACTTATTATTATAATTAGCAACGAAAATTAAGCACGTTATACGTAATAATTATGAATGTTATACACACAACTCAAATTAAAAAAAAATGATACCTTTTAAAAAAAAATAATCAATGCTATACTCAAATTTTAGAGGATAAAATGCTTGAGTCTATGGTAAAATATTTTTTTTAGAAAATGATCTCGTATAAAAAGTTACGAATGTTTAAAAATCGAAGAACCTGTAAGAAGTCAACAGTAATGACATAACCCTCTAATCTTACTCATTGTTGCGTTGATCAAACACTCCAAAACTTCTTCGTACGTTATGGAATTTTCGAATGGAAAACAAATCTTGTACTGAAACTTTTCTCTTTATTTCTCCCCTCTCTCTCTCTGTCTATGTATAGACGTTGTACGCCCGCGATGCTTTGCGACGTTGCGAAAGTGTAAAAATAAGGCGTTTGTAGCGGCTGGGGGGGGGAGGGGGGGCTTACATGTTGGTAGTATAGGGCCTTGGTTGTAAGCAGTAGTTGGGTTATAATTTTGTGTTAGCCGCTTTTATTAATGTGGTTATATGTTTGTGTGTACGTCGGACTTAATGGTATGGTTGTCTTTTAGAAGGACATGGCATAGTAATGCATATTTTGTTAGGATGCAAGTGTCGGCTGAAGTGCGTTGGATGGAACGGTATTTGCAGATGTAACTAAATACGTGGTGCATTATTTTTTAACATGTGCATAGAATGCTCTGTAGCCATTGATGGTAAAAAGGGATGATGTAATCTGTTGCACCTGTGCATTTCGTATGCGAGGTTGTCATGCAAATTGGGTCAACGCGTTTTAGTCTTTTTGTATGTTTGGTGGTTATGGGCCAGTCACATGGTAGAACACCCGCCAAACTAGTGGACATGCAGGGCTGTTCATCACCCCGGTTCACTTAACTTCCCCATATGGGTGTTGCAAAACATGAGAGGTCATTTCATACTACGGCCAAGAAATAGGTACCAAGGTTCTCAAAATCCGACCGATAACAATGGTTTTCTGCAGGTTCCGATTGCAAGCGATGGTAAAAATATGTGTTGGGGGCTGGATGTTTGGCGGCAATTCAGCGTTTGCCCACATCTGGTACGTTTTACTGCTTTAGGTGACTGTTTAAAATGTAGGCCGGTATTTTAGGGAAGGAGATTAACACTTATTTACGTGCTGTAACAGGTGGGTAACTGTGGCTTCTTTAGGTGGGTTGACCCTTAGGTGCGTGGTCGTGCAGTGGATGAGTTGGCGGAGTTGGTTAGGACAAACGGACAGGTTGAAGCTGACAATCGCCGCCTGCAAGTCGAGTTGCATGGGTTGCTGAAGGAGATGGAAGAGCTTGAAATAGGGAATCGGCGGTTGCAACAGGAGATCCTGTGCAAGGAGAAGTAATCATGTTGCTTGGTTTGTTTGTGGGAGTCGATTTGCTCGTGTTTATGGTCTTGATGATCCTTGCCCGAGGGTAGGGTTTCAAAGAAGATGGTTAACAGGGGAGGGATGCGGAATGGGGGGTATGTTTTTTGGTGACTTTGTTGATGTTGCATTTTTGTGTTCGGGGATGTTAGTGTAAAGGTCAATATGAATGGCGTTCTTGGTTTTTTGTGCCTGTAGGAATGGGCTTCGGGTGACTGTGGTAGTTCTTTTGGTACAAACGATGGTACTTCTAAATGTTTGTTTTATAAATGGAAAATTATGCTTATAGTGTAACTTGTTATATAACTTGGATTGTATGCATTTTCTTGTGATTGCTCTGATTTTTTCGGTTGAAGATGAGCCCTCAGTTTTAGCTGATTATATTGATTAAAGTTGTTTAGTTAAAGCGTTGAGCATCAATGGTTCTATGTGTGGTTTTTGCTTGTATATTATGTTATGTTTCGTGAGGAATGCGTAATAGGTAGATATTAAGCAAATAGGTAAACGGAAGTATTAGACATATGACTGGCATTGGATACAAAATGTCAAATTAAAAACCAAGTTAACAACACAAAACAGTAATAATGTAAGAGTGCCAACTTTCACATGAACAATATTAATGTGGTCTTCATTGCATTTCTGGGTGGGTGTTCTATATATGGGGCGAGACAAGGGTTGGTGAGTAGATGGAGCCCTTTAATGCTGAGTAGTATTTCCAGGGGTAGACAGTTTGGGTTGCGTTGAGGTAGACGTCATGTTCATAGACATCACTCGCTGAAGTAATGAGTAGGATTATGTTTGTTGGCTCTATGTGAGAGCATTTACATAGGAGGTCTTATGTTGGATCTTCTAGGGAGGCTTGGGGTGTCCATATTCCACAATGATAACATAGGAGAGTTAGGATGGCCGATGGTGGTTTAGGGATTACAAGCATGTGAAGCACGTCGTTAACGGAAAGTAGGGCAATGTGGGTTGGTGACTGAAATGTTGTTTGTCGGAAGGCTGTTGGGAGGTATGAACGGGTTTCATGGTCAAAGACAATTATATTTGTAGTTGATAAAGCCCAGGTGGGACCAAAGGTAAAGTAGATGGTTGAGTTGCTTATGGTTGGGGGTGAGAAGATGTGAGTGAGATGGGGAGTTTGTATTTGGTTGGGAGGGGAGATCTGTCACCAATGAGCTGGTTGTGGCGTGTATATGTATGATGAGTACCTGTTGGTTATTATTGGCTATATGGAGGATCGTGTAATCACCTGTTGGTTTGCAATAAAATGCAGTTGTGTCACTAGTTGGGTCACGAGATGGGCCATGAGGGTTGCGAATTACAATAGAAGAGGCTGTGGTTGTTGGGTAGAAGACAAACATGGTGTCTCTGGGCGCTTTGTGACAACATAGTAGTCCGTTGGAGTTGCCAATAACCGAAAGCTGGTAGTGTTGTTCGTTGGTGGGCATTTTCAATGAGGGGCCAATGTAGTGGTATGGGACTTCGAAGTAGGTATGGAGTGGCTTGAAGTCAATGTCTGCGACAAATACAAACCTTGATTTGATGTTTGCCTGTGCTTTCCTGCAGTGTGTATGGATGAAATCTGGTGTTGTTAGCAGCATTTTCTATTCCTTGCAAACACAACTGCACTGGCCAAATGTCCGAGGGGGCAGTTGCTCAAATATGCCCATACGAACAATTTGGATAACGTCCGAAACCGTGGTTTGGGCCATCTGTAGACCATGGATTGGGGGGGGGAGTTATTAGCAAACATTGCACGAAATCAGGTGTTTAATAGCAATCATAATAAAGCAGCATACAATACGGGCATAAACACTGATGTAGGCGTTAAGCAGTTGAATTAAATGTAGTTATCAAATCACAGCAGGCGTATTGACACGGATGTTTATTTATCAACTGACTTCAATTGGTAATTAACAAAAGTAGGTACACAAATTACTCAAGTTATCCACAAAGGTTAGAATAAACATGTTCATAGGCAGGTTAGGCGAATTGATAGGTTAACCAATTGTTTAAAGGTGCTCATGTAACTACTAGTGCAAAAAATATAAACACAGGCTCAAGAAGTTAAGGTTTAAGCAACAAATGTTAGAATGGGCAGAAGTTAATGTTGGTTGTTAAGTAGAATAAAAATGTAAACCATTCACAACACATGTCATAGAAGTAAGTAATAATTTTTTCAAATTATATTTGTAAACACTTGTAGAGCAAGGAGGTAGAGTGCAGCCGTAAATGTCAAGCTAGTCAGCCACAAAAGGTACTTGGTGTAACACCGCATACAACGTGTTCTTTGCTGATGGCCATTTGAAGATTCAGATGCAACCGATGAGGGGGTCTTCAATTTTGACAATTTAAAGCAAGGGGATCCAAATCTCAGGATGTAGGTATGTGTCATGGGGGACTCTTTGTCAGATTAAGGGAAAGGTGGTTAATACCTTGGATGGGTTGGGGTCCTAATGCGCATCTTCCTGACTGCTATTCATCACATTCTAAGATACGTAATATTGGGTTGCTGCCAAGTTGGTGTGACGCCTCGTTCCTTGTCCGACCTATCTATCCGCGACACGTCATTAGGTGCGTTCCTCTTTCCTTTACTCTTTTCGTTTCTGGCTAATCTCGGCGCGAATGGTTGTAAGACGGATGAGAACAAACATTTAAAATTTTGTGCTCGTCGCCTAATTAGCGCCCCGCTACTTATGTAGCGGTCCGCTAAGTTGTGAACATGGGCGAATCCGCCATCAAGCATTTAGCGGTGCGCTATTTAGATAGCGGTCCGCTATATAGTGCCAGTACAGCTGTTCGCTGCCAGCTCGCTAGCCACGCGTTGCAGCCATATTTTCACCCTTGAAACGTGTCTTTCTCTGCTTCTATGTGTAGTGACTCATCCCTGGAGTTGCTATCTATAAAAGGAAGCCTTGGATGATCATATTGAAGCTTTACAACACCTAAATCAATCAAATACTCTCCTTGTTCTTGAGAAGTCAAAGTTGCAGAAAAGGATTTCGGGTTTTCTCTTCATTCAAGCAACCTCTGGCCGTGATTTTTGGTTTGGTAAGCTATCTATATCCCTTCTAGCTTCCCCTAAAGTTTGAGATTCTAATTCCTTGTATTGAGCTCGAATTTGACCATGTTTGACTTCTGTTTGACCCGTAATGTAGGTCAAACCGTGCAACAACTATCAAA
>JAOXOA010310374.1:0-13516 GCA_028566315.1 Rudbeckia hirta
CCTCCCACTCTAAGCAACATTCATATGTTAGCCGATTCGAGCCTTATTATAAATTACATTGTTTGCGTGGAGTGGTAACCGAATTTGGATCATTATCAACCATTGATAACTTCTGAGATTAAATCTCAACCACTTAAACTCCTTTAGAAACTTCTAGAATGGGAAGTTATGGGAAGTTATGAGAAGTTATAGGCAGTTGCATAATTTTTGGGTTTTATACAATGGAGTGGGGTGGTTACTTCCTGAATTTTTGGGTTTTATACAATGGAGTGGGGTTGTTACTTCTTGAATTTGCGGGTTTTATATGATATGGTGTCCAGATATATTGAATTTGCGGGTTTTATTTGATATGGTGTCCAGATATGATATGGCTGACTAAGATTTGAATCATAGAGGTAAGATATGGTTAATTCACTAGAAACCTGAAACAAACCAAAAAAAAGATCCAAGGAAAATTAACTTGAATCTAAAACACTAGTATCACCAGATCTCATCCAAATGCTAATAACTCTAATAAATATTTCATATCTTAACTTAAACTAACAAATGAATCACCTTATTTGTAGTTGTAAACTTGAAACAACAAATATAAAAAAAAATACTTTCAATCCAATGTTTCTGTGACTGGACCGAGATTCGGAAACATCACCGATCCGGTTGTACATGACCCGTTTCTCTTTACCAGAACCGGTAGGCAGGGGCGGAACCAGTTACTTATCACCGGTTTCACAGGAAACCACTCGGTTTTCGATTCGTAGTGTTATATATATACACACACTTGACAGTGAAACCATTAATAATTTGTGAGTGAATCCATATAACAAAGTGAATCCTTGTATAGTTGGTAAACCATGCACCTCATATCTAATAGGTCTCAAGTTCCAATCTTGGCAAGCCTAAAATATGGTTTTTTTTAACGTTTTTTCTTTTTTTTAATAAACAAAATATGAAAGTTGCCAAATTGGATGCTTTTTTACTTTTGCCATATATAAGTGATTTTGCAAATTAAATTAGTTTGTAAACTGGAATGTTTTTGCCATATGAATTTTGCAATTTGAATTGTTTTGCAGATTGTATTGTTTTTATGTGAGTTTATAACTCATGTTAGTCTTAAGAATTGAAAATTGTAATTTGATTTTGTTCCTAACTTCAATTTCTCTAAGTGTCACCTTTTCGGTATTGGTACCTCGTATTCAAAGGTCCTGGATATGGCGGTTTTAACCGGTTGTAACGTGGGTAAGTTTCCTTTCATTCACCTTGGCTTGCCAATTGGAGCCAATATGAATTTAATTAAGAATTGGGATCCTGTTATTGATAAAGTGAAGTCTAGATTATCTGGTTGGAAGTCCCGACAGTTATCTTATGGAGGTCGTATAACTCTTTTGAAATCGGTTTTGAATGCCTTACCGATGTATTATTTCTCTCTTTTCCGGGCCCCGGTTGAGGTGGTAAACAGACTTAAGAAACTAAGACGTTCCTTTTTTGGGGGTGGCGGAGATGGGTCATCAAAGTTGGTTATGGAAGCTTGGGATAACGTCATAAAACCATATGATCAAGGTGGTGTGGCCCTCGGTTCTCTCAAGGATATTAATTGCTCTTTATTGGCTAAGTGGTGGTGGCGGTTTAAATCGGATCAAAATGCTCTTTGGAGGAAAGTTATTTGGTCTCTCCACAGTTCGTCTAGGGGTTGGTCTTTTATCCCGGCTCGGTTATCACAAACCGGTCCGTGGAAAACCATTTGTAAAAGCAATCAAGAAATTTCATCAATAGGGGTGGATATTTTAAGCAATGTAAAAGGTTTAGTTGGGAATGGGGTTTCTATCATGTTTTGGCTTGATTTATGGTTGGATTCCACTCCCCTCTGCACAAAGTTTCCTAATCTTTTCCATATTGAAAAATCCAAGGCCTGCTATGTGGCCGAGTGGTTGGTTCAAGGCCAATTTGGGGTAATGCCTAATTGGCAGTGGAGATCAAGGCCGGCCCAATAAGGTTAGAAGCCCAAGCAACTGCCTAGGGCCTCCAAAACATGAAGGCCCCAATTTTTTTATAATACTGTATTACATTTGGGCCTGAAAAATGAAGAAATATTCATATAAAAAGCCCAACGAGTTATGTGTTTGGGCCAATTACCATCTTTATCAAACAAATAGCGGAGAATGGGAGAGGGAAACTGAATCGACTTTCCAATTAGGCTAGCGAAGAATGGGAGATGGAAACTGAATCATCGACCAATCTTCTTTTGAAACGCAAACAACAATCACGCCGACGGTCGGTTGTAAGTGTATATGAATCAATTGATTAATTTGGAGTACTATTTTTCTTTTAAGACCCCTACCTTTCTTCCTCGTTGCTTCGATTTGGTGTTGCTTTGCGATTCTGCACCTGCGATTTCATGTTGCACAAGCTTAACAATTGGAATTTGTTGTTAATTGCGTCTACGATGTGTGTTTTGGTGTTGCACAGCTGTAGAAGTAGAAACAATTTGCAGGTTCAAATTTCAATTCCCATTATCATTCAGTCTGGTGTATTGCCACTTGCGAGGTATTTTTTTCCCCAAATAGTTAATTAGCCGTTTTAATTTGTTAGGAATCGTTGTTAATCTGGTATTCAATTTCTTTTTCTAACTAATTTGCATTATTTTAGTTTACAGTCGTTTAGTGCCAAATCGAAAATGGTCTTACGAATCACCTAAAAAAACCATAAACAATAACCTTTAAACCTTTTTTTGTTTATAATTGTCGGTTACGAGCCTAGTTAATTGAGAAAAGTTTATATTCGGAAAGAAAAATCCTGAAAGGGCCCCGATTTTGTAGTTCGCCTAAGGCATTCAAAATTGTTGATCCGGCCCTGAATGATACTTCAGGGTCCTTTTGGTCTTGTTTGTGCGAAAATGGATCTTATTAGATCCAATTCCGCCTAATCCTCCCATAAATTGGAATAAATTTGTTTGTTTGAAAGTAAATTTTTCTGTTGAAGGGCCTCACTTAAAGGAATTCGCACACATCATGCCTTGTGACAGAGAAATACTCAAGTCAATTATGACATACGCGCTCTCAATGGCGAAGCTTATAGTGGGCCAGAGGTGGCCCTGGCCACCCCAATTTTTTTTTGCGCAGTAATATAACAGGTGTCCAAAAAATCTGATTATTTGAGTTCGAAAAATTTATATGTATTTATAATTTACTAATTAACCTAAAGGTCGATAAATTCTATATAAAAACAAACCTAACTTATTAAACAATTTAATTTAAAGCCCAACAATTTACAATTTTATCTAAACTTTATATTTTTTGAAAGGTGGAGTATTTTTGCTGAATCAATCAATCTCATTTCTCAAACTATAATATATAATACAATCGGTTCCTCATCTATAGGAACAACAATTAACCTAGCCATTTACAATTTATACAAAGCTAATAATTATTTTAAATGCTATTACACCCCCGCAGTCGAAGCAGGAGGAGGCCGTATGTTGAGACTGGAGCGAAAATCGTCAAAGAGGACCCGTGGGATGCCTTTGGTGAAGATGTCAGCAACCTGGTATCTAGAAGGGACATGAAGGACACGAACACACCCCCGTTGTACCTGCTCTCGGACAAAATGAATGTCTAATTCGACATGTTTGGTGCGTTGGTGTTGAACGGGGTTTCCGGAAAGATAGACGGCGCTGACATTGTCACAGTATATCAAAGTAGCTCTTGATAGAGGCCTATGAAGTTCCAGAAGGAGGTTTCGCAGCCAGCAAATCTCGGATACAACGTTGGCTACGCCCCGATATTCAGCTTCAGCACTGTATCGAGAGACAGTCGGTTGCCGTTTGGAAGACCACGAGACAAGATTGTCTCCGAAGTAGACACAGTATCCCGAGGTAGAACGACGAGTGTCGGGACAACCAGCCCAGTCCGCATCGGTGTAGGCTAGAAGAGAAAATGAAGTAGCGGGACCAATGTGAAGACCGAAGTCAAGTGTGCCCTGAAGGTAACGGATGATACGTTTGAGGGCGTTCCAATGGTCCTCGGTGGGAGAATGCATGTGCATGCAAATTTGCTGCACGGAGTAAGAGATGTCGGGACGGGTGAATGTGAGATACTGAAGAGCACCGGCAAGACTGCGAAAAGAGGTAGGGTCACCGAATGGAGGGGCAGAGGTGGCACTAAGCTTTGAGTTAGTGTCGACAGGTGTGGCAATCGATTTGCAAGAGTCCATACCGGCACGGTGGATGATGTCTTTGGCGTAGGCCTGCTGTGAGAGAAACATATGATCACCAGTGCGAGTGACAGAAATCCCTAAAAAATATGTCAAAGGACCCAAGTCCTTCATGGCAAATTCACCGGCGAGCACGTGCATGAGTTGTTTACGCAATGAATCTGAGGAGGTCGTGAGAATCATGTCGTCGACATAAATGAGAAGATAAGCCGTATGACCGTCGTGACAATAAATGAATAGAGACGAATCAGATTTGCTTTGCACGAACCCTTGTAGTAGAACAAAATCGATGAACCGCTGGTACAAGGCATGAGGAGCCTGTTTTAGGCCGTAAAGGGATTTCTTCAATTTGCAAACATGATCAGGAAAGTCCGTGTTGCGGAAACCCATAGGCTGATGCATGTATACCGTTTCCGCTAACGTGCCATGTAAAAAAGCGTTGGTGACGTCTAGCTGATGAACCGGCCAAGACTGAGAAAGCGCCAAAGACAAAACCAAGCGTATGGTGGCCGGTTTCACAACCGGGCTAAAAGTCTCCCCACAATCAATGCCAACCTGTTGGCTTCGTCCATCACAAACCAGACGAGCTTTATACCTCTCAAGTGTGCCATTGGACCGAAACTTATGCTTGAATAGCCACATACTGCGAATAATGTTCATGTCGGGTTGACGAGACACTAAATCCCACGTCTCATTTTTAATTAAAGCACTAAATTCGTTTTGCATGGCGGTGAACCATTCGGGAGAGGACAAGGCAACTTTGGGTGAGAATGGGACGGGGACAACGGTTGAGGAGTGGAGGTTTAGAAAAGTTTTCGGTTTGGTAATTCCGTCCATGGATCGGGTGCGCATGGTACGGGTAGGTGGCGGGTTCATAGACGGGGCAGGAGATGATGAATTATGAGGAGTGGAGGTGGACGATGGATTGGAGGGCTGTGAGGGAGGGACGACTGATGAAGGATGAGTAGGAGAAATGGGATGAGTGGATGGTGTATTTGTAGGTTGGTGGGCCTGAGGAGGTGTGGGCGAGTGATGGAGGTGGGCCGAAGTGGGTGTAGGGGAGGGTGAATGAGGAGGGGTAGGGGAGACGGATGACCACAGAAGAGGATTTAGGTGATGGGAATTTAAGAAGTTGTAGGATGAGGGATTGGTGGGGGATGTGGTAGAGTAAGGAAAAATAGTTTCCTCGAAGTGAACATGCCGAGAGATGAGAATTGAGTGGTTCTTAAGATCAAGGCATCGATATCCTCGATGGTTAGGGGGATAACCGAGGAAAACCATAGGTTTGGAGCGGTTGGTAAGTTTGTGGATGGTATTGGACGGGAGAAGGGGATAGCATAGGCAACCGAATACCCGTAGGTAGTCATAGGTAGGGTTGGTGTGATAAAGTAATGATGTGGGTGAGTTGAAGTGTTGGTGTTTGTTGGGTAGAATGTTTAATAGGTAAGTTGCAGTTTCCAATGCATGTTGCCAAAATTCGGGAGGAAGTGAGGATTGGGCGAGTAAGGAACGAACCATATTGTTGATAGTTCGGATTTTGCGTTCGGCCTTACCATTTTGTGAAGAGGTGTATGGACAAGAGAAGCGAAAATGCATGCCATGTTGTTGACAAAATGATTGAAAGGATGCATTTGCATATTCTTTTCCATTGTCACATTGGAATTGTTTGATTTTGCGTTCAAATTGGGTGTTAATATAGGTTTGGAATTTATTGAAGACGGAAAAGACATGTGATTTGTTTGCAATAGGGTAAGTCCATAAAAAATTTGTAAAGTCGTCAAGAAATAGAACATAATATCTATGTCCCTCGGTACTAGGTACCGGGGAGGTCCACAAGTCACTATGAACAATGTCAAAAGGTAAAGAAGTTACATTACAAGAACTAGAAAACGAAAATTTAACACTCTTGCCAAAAATGCAAGGTTGACAAAGCGTTTTATTGTGTTTTTCTCTAGAATGCGACAAATGCAAAGAAGATAAAAGTGTGTTTCCCGGATGTCCAGGTCGTTGATGCCAATGGTCTTGAGAGATAGCAGCAAATATAGAGGTAGTGACTTTGGTGGTGGGTAGAGGCGCGGTGAGCCGGTAAAGTTCGCCAGTGCTGTTGCATCTAAGGATAGGCGCCTTGGTCTTGAGGTCCTTCACAGTAAAACCGAAAGGGTCAAATTCATTAGAGCGGCCCGATCTGGGATTGTTGTGGTGGCGTTCTCGGCCTTTTGAACGACCTCCACCGCCCCTGCCACGAGAAGAGTTTGAGGAGTCCGATGGTGAAGGTGACGAGGGAGTGGAGGTAGCGGCGAGGGCGGTGACAGCCGATGAAGCAGCGCGTGCGGAACGGGCTTTATTTTTGTTCTCTTCCATTATCAACCGAGAGCGGCACTCGTTGAAATCCAGGAGGGGATCCCGGTGTTGTAGAATGGTGGCGATGCTCTCCTATTGATCAGTGAGACCGGACAGAAGTTGGGTCACAAGGCTTTGATCATTCATGGGAGCACCCACGCTCTTTAATTGATCCGCAAGATGGTTGACATGTTGATAGTATGAGGCCATGGAGGTGAAGGCCCGAAGGTTAACATTGGAGAATTCGTGTTGTAGTTGTATTTGACGAGCACCTTTGTTATCTTGAAACAGATTCTGTAGGGCATCCCACGCGTCATAGGCGGATTGCCCCGATTGAAGAATGGTGTGAAGGAGGTTCGTTGAAATGGTGCCACGAGCCCAGAGGGCGACAGATTCAGCATTGGCAGCGGCGCAGAGGCAAAAGACGAGGCTGCCGGGGTTGGGCGAGGGGAGAGGTGGTCGTCCACCTGGTAGGCGGTGCAGTGGATGCGGAAGACAGCCGCCTACGAGGTGTAACGAGACGTTTCGAGTTCGAGAGTGAGGGGTACGAAGTTCTTAATGTTACCGACTGTGATTGCAGGGTGGATTTTGGTGGTTTCCATGATCAGGGAAGAAGGAGATGGACGAATGGAGAGGGCAGCGGAAAAGAGGAGGGGAAATAGGATCAGAGGTTTGATACCATGAAAGGTGGAGTATTTTTGCTGAATCAATCAATCTCATTTCTCAAACTATGATATATAATACAATCGGTTCCTCATCTTTAGGAACAACAATTAACCTAGCCATTTACAATTTATACAAAGCTAATAATTATTTTAAATGCTATTATTTTTAGCCCAACTCTAACTCTAGCCTAATAATTAATTAATAACTTTAGCCCAAAATCTACTTTAAACTCATCTTTTCCAATAAAAAAACAAAGAACCGTCCACTCAAGAATTCAAGTATCATACGTGTCATATAGAGCTAGGGTTGGAAGGCGAAGGAAAGAAGGGAACGAGAAGTCGCGAACGACTGCCAGAGCGACTCGAGCGTGTTGTCTGCAACAACCAACAAGAGACACATTTTGAAGGCTTTTGAATTCAAGATTGGTAAGGTTAATTAATGTTTAACCTTTTAAATTGTTGTTGTTGATTGCCGAACTCAATCTGATTGGTCGCAGACTTCCAACCCTAATATAGAAACTGGTCAATGGTGATTAGGTTTATTTAGGTTGATGAAATTATTTAGGTTAGTTAGACTGGTCGCAGACTTCCAACCCTAAAATAAAAATTGGTGAATTAGTTAGTGACTTGATAAAATAATTTAGGTTTATATATATACAAGTTAATTAAGTTTAGGATCTTAGGTGACTTATTATGTGAGTGATGAATTTAAAGAACTTAAAGGTCGTTGGGCTGGTTGTGATTAATTCTTTTTTAGGTACTTATCATTTCTCTCGCATTTTTGTAAATATTTAGATCGTTGTTTACATATTTGTTAAAAAATTTGTGTGTGAAAACGACAGTTTGAATGATGATGGTACATAGACAATTAGAGTTTTTATTGTTTAATTGAACCTGTACCAGATTCTCGACCACCCGACCTGAAATTTTTTAATAGGAAAGCTTTTTTAGGTCCCTTGACTTTCGGTCACCCCAAGCTTAACGTTCAAGCTTCGTCACTATGCCCTCTGTGTGGTGATTCACCGGAAACAGCGGATCACATATTCACCGGATGTTTTCGTAGCGTCAATTGTTTGGCAAACGGTCGGTTCTTGGTGCAACGTCCCTAACATATATGCCTTTTATTTCCACGATATATTGGATTTTCATTTAACGGATAAAAAAACGATGCACACCATAAAACCGATATCTTGTTTGATCATATAGAGAGCCAGAAACAAATTCATTTTAAGAAGCATTGAATTATCCATTTGTCTCCATTTAAGTGATAGAGTGATATTAAGGATTTATTGAAAAGTGATGAAAGAGAGTTTAACTCCTTAACCGTCAAAAGAAATTGAGGTATCCATCTCACGCATTTTTGAAGAGATCAAACTACTAGGTGTGCAGGTGCATTACGGATTAATAACTGAACTAATCAATTGGATGGGTGCTAAGGAGGCGGCAAGCAACCGAAGACCAGGATGGAGATGGAAGCAAAGGCATTCGTCAACCTTCAATCAACATGGAGTGGAAGATCTAAGAGATAAGATTAACAAGGCAAGAGAAGATCGTAACGACGGATGGGCAAAAGTGGGGAAGAAGAACAAAGCTACTGGAAGACCAAGAGTCAACGATGCATTGCAGAGGAGTATCAAAGATTCGACAACTTTCTTCGTCCATAACCTTCCATTTGAAATTTCTAGTCATATTCTATGGAGGAAGTTCGAAAACTTTGGAGATCTGGTTGATGCCTACGTACCACAAACGAAAGACAATGGAGGTAACCGTTTTGGATTTGTCAGGTGTAACAACATTGAAGACCCGGAGACATTCCTATGGAATCTGCAGAACGTCTTCATCAACGGAGCCAAAGTCGGGGTAGATATGGCCAAATTCAACAGAAAAGGTATCGAAATTTATGTCCGTAAACCCATTATACCTTCTCTTCTCAAACACAGCAATAACACCCATCAAGAAGAACACATCACTCCCAAGAACTATGGGAATGCTAACAGACCCTCCTCTTATGCCGACGCTGTTAAAGGTCACAAGAAAACTAGCCATAAACCTAACCTTGTGTACATATCTATTCCCCAATCAACCCAACTCAAATCTATGTGTGGTTAGTCCGTCGTGGCGGAATTTAAGGACGTTAACAGTATCAACGACCTAAAGAAGTTGGTGGTTACCCAGGAAAGTGGTGATCCTGAGGCCAGATACATGGGCGGTCTAAAGGTATTGTTTACTTTTAAAACCAACGAAGAAGCAGCCAAATTCATCGGGACATACCAAGACTCGGATAAGTTTATGTCAATCGAGATATGGAATGATCAGGAAATACTGTTTCAGAGAGTCCCATGGATACTCATTAAAGGGATTCCAATAAGTCTATGGAACAAAGAATTCATCAACAGGGTGGTTAGTCAATTCGGACAGGTCGTATACTCTCGGAAGCAAACCTTGATGACGGGAATCTGGCTTTCGACAAAGTTGGGATTCTTACAAGCATTGGAAAACAACTAAATTGTGAAGTCGAGTTTAGTCATATAGGATACAAAAAATCGATATAGATCCATGAGGTGGATCGCGACTGGATTCCCTCATTCCTATACCCAGCTGAAACTCAATCGGAGAACGATGACGACACCAGAAGTTTCGAACAGTCACCAGAAATTCCAATTGAAAACTAAGGGTCACCAAAAGCAGACACCAATACCGAAAATGATAGTCCCAAAGTTAACAGCGATAACCAAAAGTCGGATGAAGAAGATAGGTCGTCGGCGCACGTGGTATCTACTTTAGAACTAAATAGCACGAATCCACATGTGTCTTCCAAAGAACATGATGACTCACTTCAATCGTCTGAATGGGTGTTTGGTAACTTGGATCCATCTGGGCTCATTCCTCACCAGGGATCTCCAATAGAGTCCAACCCAAATTCGAGCAAAAACTTTAATGGGCCTAACAATAAAGCTGTTGGGCTTAGTGGAGATAAGGAGACCGAACCCATAAGGAATTCACCGGGCTATGTGGAGAAAAATCAATCAAAAAAAGGAAAAGAAATGATAACAAGAAGACCGGGCCCAATAACGAACTTAAACCCAAGAGATCCATCAAAAAGAAAAGCCTTCCTGACCTGAATATGGATCTCTCTGGAGAATCAGGAGACAATCTAAGACTAATCAAAAGAAGAAAGAGGAAAGTGGTTGTCAAATTGCGAAATCGTAGACTTAAAGCTTCAGCGATGGATGTTGCAGGCCTGGATTACGAAAGTTTAATCGATACGAATGAAGCGGTGGACCTAGATGGCTCCGACGACGACTGGGTCATCTCGAATGATGAAAGCGAGTCGGAATCGGTGAAGGAAAAGCCCCCTATCCCCTCTAAATCCGATAAAGAGGTAATCCAAGAAACTCAAGATACACTGCTTTTAGGTAACTCGGTTGGATTTTTTATGCAGGGCTTCGATGTATCTGTGGAAGCTCAGATTAGAGGAGTAGAGTCATCGGCCGGTCCCCAATGAATTTCGTCACACTAAATATGAGGGGTTTAGGGAGGCAGCAAAAGGCCTCCTGGGTTAGAGAAATAATTCGGGACAACGGCATAGGTTTCATTGGAATCCTGGAATCACAGACTGAATCCGTTGGTGAAAACAAAATCGGAAACATATGGGGAAACTCTCCTATGAAATTCGCGATATTAAATGCTGTGGGAAGATCAGGGGGTCTGATCTCTATTTGGAATCCATGCCTATTCGAAAGCGGCGAGATAATCACTAATCAAAACTTCATCATGGTCGGAGGAAAATTAAAGGGACACAACGAATCTCTTTTCATCACAAACGTATATGCCCCAAGAGAATCGGCTAGACGCAAAGAATTGTGGATCAAATTGCTTGAGGTACGAAATTCTCATGATGGCATGTTTATTTTCCTTGGGGATTTCAATGAAGTAAGAAACGAGGAAGAGAGACTCAACTCACAATTCGACAACAGCGGAGCTATGGCGTTCAATCATTTTATAAGCCAAGCGGGTTTTATGGAATATAACATGGGAGGGGCAAAATTCACCTTTATGAAATTCGACGGGTCCAAATGCAGCAAGTTGGACAGATTGTTAGTATGCGATACTTTTGTAGAAAAGTGGCCAAATGCCACCCTCGTAGCCCAACCACGCGAAAAATCAGACCACAGACTAGTAGTGCTAAAGGTCTGTGACGTCAATTTTGGAGCAATTCCTTTCAAGTTCTTCAATTCGTGGCTAGATACTGGAAATTTGTCTGAAGTGGTATCCAATGTACTAACTCGATACGAAAATTACAGATTCAAGGAAGTTAATCTTGATCTTATTTTTAGGAACTTGAAGGATGAAATAAAAAAATGGAGGACACAACAGGTCTCGCATGAGAAGAAAGAAATCATCAAGCCAAAACAATTATTGATCAAACTCGAAGAGCTAGCCGAGACCAGAACACTGAGTGATCGGGAAAAAATCAGCCATAATCAGCGCCTTAGAGACCTTAAACGAATGGGAGCTCAAAGTCTCTAAGGACCTGAAGCAAAAATCGAAAGCGAGGTGGATCGAATTCGGAGATGATAACTCCAAAATTTTTCACAAGGTGATTAATAGCAACATTCAAATAAACAGGATCAATGGCCTCCAGATTAACAATTCATGGTTAACTGATCCTGCCTCGATCAAAAACCATTTCCATGAATTCTTTTCTGTCAGATTCTCTGAACCTGTCACGAACCGCCCTAAGATCAGGGAGGAAGGATTTAGAAAAATCACTGATGACCAGGCATCCTCCCTGACATCCCCTTTCTCGAAGGAAGAAGTTAAACGAGCAATCTCAGAATATGAAGGAGACAAAGCACCTGGACTAGATGGATTCACCATAGCTTTTATCAAAAAGTTCTGGCCTTCCCTCGAGAAACCATTCATGGAAGCCATCGATGAGTTCCATACCCACGGCCTCACCTGCAGAGAACTCGGTGCCACCTTCATTACACTTATCTCAAAAGTCGAGGAACCCAAAACTCCCAATGATTTTAGACCGATCTCGCTAATTGGGGTTGTGTATAAGGTTATATCAAAATTATTAGCCAACCGATTGAAAGCCAATCTAGACGATGTGATATCATCTTCTCAATCGGCCTTCGTGGGCGGAAGAAACATTGTTGACGGCCCTCTCATCCTCAACGAAATATACAATTGGTGCAAAAGAAAAAAAGAACGATGCGTATTTTTCAAGGTGGATTTCAATAAGGCCTACGACACCATCAACTGAAAATTCTTAATCACAATCTTGTCTCATATGGGATTTCCGGCTAAGTGGAACTGTTGGATTCTAAGTTTACTTTATGCAGGTTCGGGTAAGGTTCTAGTAAATGGGGCTCCTACTAAAAGCTTTCAATTTAAACGAGGACTAAGACAAGGTGATCCCTTGTCACCATTTCTATTCGTTATTGCAATGGAGGCTATAGAAGTTTTCATGTGTAAGGCCAAAGACCTTGGCATCTTCAAAGGCTTCTCTGCCCCTCATGAGGGGCCGGTGATTTCCCACTTATTATATGCCGACAACGTCGTTTTCACCGGGGAAGGTACGGTTCAAAATTTTAACAACCTTAATTGTTTGATGCGTTGGTATTCAATGTGCTCAGGTCTTGACATCAATGTCAACAAAAGCAAGGTATACGGAATCAGGGTGACGGATGAAGACTTGAACAGAATAAGTGGCTCTTTGGGATGTCAGACCGGCTCATTTCCTTTCCCGTATTTAGGGCTGTGGGCTGGAGGTAAAATGAACAGAACCGCTAGCTGGAAACCGGTAATCGACAGCTTCAACAAGAGGCTTACAAGATGGAAGGCGAAAATGATGTCTTTCGCTGCGAGAGTTACTTTAGTCAAGGCGGTTTTAGGGCAACTCCCGACCTACTATCTCTCCCTATACAAAGCCCCAAAAAAGATAATCAATACCCTAGAGGGAATCCGTAGGAAATTCCTATGGGGAGGTTTGGGCAACAAACACAATTTAAGATGGGTTGCTTGGGAAAACATGACAGGAATTGGTGGAATTCATCATGCTAATATGGCTCTACTTATAAAGTGGTGGTGGAGATTTCGTACAAGTGAAAACCATCTTTGGTCCAAATTAATCAATGCAATCCATGGTCATAACTGGAAAGAAAGTATCATTCCGATAGACAACAATCAACCGGGTGTTTGGAAGGCTATTTTCAGCAGAAGAAGGAACTCTCCCAGCAAAATATCAATATCACAGACAAACTCAGATGCTATTTGGGGAATGAATCCTCTTTTGG
>JAOXOA010321051.1:0-13485 GCA_028566315.1 Rudbeckia hirta
TCTCAGGTACATTTATTGAAGCTAGCATGACACGTAGGCAGACGTTCAGTGTGGCTAATGGCTGAGATCCTGGAAGTGACGCCCTTAACGGTAGAACTCCGTTAGTGGAAATTGGGGGTGTTACATCACATAATTCAAAAACGAATCTCAAAACTACAAAAGGGAGTAAAAACTTACATGTTCGGTCAAATATCAAAGCATGAAATCAAAGGCACTAAAGATTGATTATGATGATGAAGAATAATGGGTGCGGATCTTGATCTGAAAATATTCCGATGAGAGAAGTATGTTTTGGTGCTCTAGATCTGAAGATGAAGATTTGAATTTGGAACCCAAAGGCGTGCGGCGTGTCATTAGTATTTTAGGGTTTCGAGAAATGAGATGAAGAGAAGCCGACGAAAATCATGGGGAGGTTGGGGTGAGGAAGAAACTGGTGATAACTTGCAGGAGCGTTTGAGAAAGAGAGTGTTTAACCTCTCACAACCTCTCTCAACTGCTCCTGATTTTCAACAACTGCAGAAAACCTCCACCAACTCCTGCTTCTAAAAGATTTCTAGGATGTTGGCTTAAAGGATTGTACTTCATGCTTTATAATAAGTAAAACTCTTGATCTTAAAATAATAGGAAATTACATGTATGTCCTTCACTCATGTACTATATAGTAGTATAGATACCAAACCACATCGGTCGGTGCTACACTACCAAAGGGCACCATTGTAATTTTGAAGGAATAAAGAACTAAATTACCATTTGTTTATACCCTACAATTACTGTATTTCCCTTCAAGACTCTCTCACCATCATCGCCGACTCACCCTTCAATAGCCTCACCACCAGACACTTGTTTCCGGAGATCCGCTCCCAGCCTCCGACTCCAGATCTGCTGCCCAGATAACCTCTCTTTTCCGACCACTTACCACCAAAAAAAAATAACAGGACAGAGAGAGAGCAGAGGCCGTCGGAAAACCCGCTGGATGTCATTACAGTTAACGAAACCACTATGCAACCACTGCCGCTTCCGGCACGTTGCCTTTACCACCAAAAAAATATCAGGAGAGAGAGAGAGCAAAGGATGCCAGAAAACCCGCTAGATGAAGAAAACCCGCCTCCTGCACGTTGCCTTTTCCCCTTCGCCAACATATATCAGATCAAGTTATCTTCATCTAAGTAATAAAATTTACAACCAATCACGGATTCATGCATGTTAGTTTTTTTCCCAAACTAATGTTCAAGGTAACAGTCGTGAGAGAACATGCCGCCGACGAACACCGCATATTGAAGCTCAACTGCTTCTCCCATTGCTTACTGACTGTGAAAATCACCGCCACGGACCACCATCTGTTTGACTCTGATAAAATAGGTGGCATGCGGTTGTCGGAAACCCTCTCCAATAAATCAATTTACCTTTGCAAGTCATAAAACTCACCATCCATGGTCGTACAACATATTTGACGCTTTTCCCTCGGATGTAGGGTTTGATTCTGTTGAGCTGCAAATCAACTTCGGTTGAGACCACAATAACAGAAAAGATGGATTTTCATGAAGAGTGAAGCCCCCATGGATGAGTTTAGATGAGAATTAAGGCATGGGAAACTGTGAAGGAAAAGGTGAAAGGAGTGGGAGAGGAAATGATATTTGCAGGTGAATCAAAAGAACTTTTTTTTTACTTTTCAGATTGTATGTTATCAATACTGAAGAATACTAAGTGTACTATTCTGATTTTAGGGTTTGTGATCAAGAGGAGACTCGATGTAAATGGTGAATGGTTTGTGAGTCAAGTGTTACAGAGGAATGTGTGTGTATAGAGGATGTTCATATATTTTCCAACCCTATACAAAGTACTAATGGAGGGGTATTTATACCCTTCACTTGATCAATACATACATGCACGTATCTAGCATCACAATGAGTGTGATGCCTTCACACGGTCTGGATGGCGACACGTGTATAGTAGTGATGAGGGACCACCTTTAAGCTCGCTTCTTCCCTGGTTGGTTGATAATATTCTCCCATAAATGCATGGCATATCTGGTGATGTTGACAGGTGTGGGGGACAACTCTTTTCCAACGAACTCACGTGACATCCATCATCTCTTCCTAACACGCATGGGCTGTTCCCTTTAGGTGGAGAGAGTGGGATCAACGCGCTCTTCAGCCGACCCTCCGGATGGTGCGGTATGGTCGTTGTTTCCATGAACCTTGATGTGTGGGCAAGTCCTTCTATATCCCTGGACCCTTCCCGCACTCTTTCTCGGGGTGCGGGGATAGGGTGTGCCTTCAAGTCCCCCCGGTCCGAGTAACTGGTCTCATGACCAGTTGGTTGGACTGGAATTCTTCTGTTTACTCGAACCACGTGCTTGCTGACGACTGCATCATGTAATCTGACAATCATGATAGGGTGAGTTGAGTAGGGGACAGATATTTCACGAATGTGCCCCCTGGCCCATGAGTAGGATACGACATTCTGGCTCGAGGTGTTTGACCCTTATGCCCTTGCTTCCCCATTACTCTTTGTCTGTCCTAGTTGTCTGGATCTTACTTATTGGTTTTTTGAAATCGTTTAGTTTTCTCTCTCATACTGGTCCTATAAATACTCTCCCTTATTCCCAAATGGATCTTCTTCACTTTCTTGACCTTTCTTCCATCGACTCCCTTCTTCCATCTTCTCCTGCATTTTCTGAAACACAACCATTTTCAAAGATTTCCTTCTTCAATGGGTGATTCTGATACTACCCCACTCTTGACCATTTCTTCGGACGAAGAAGATTTTAACTGTTTTCTTCGTGTTTATGACATTCCGCTGGAGGCGGAAGCGATATTTCCATATGCCCATTCTACGGTCGATTCTCCCCCTGAGGGCATGATAACCATATATGCTCATGCCGTGGTGTTTGGACATCTCAATTTACCATTTACTCGCTTTTTCGGGAAGGTGTTAGAGTTTTACGGGATCCATCCAACCCGTCTACATCTTTTAGCCACCATCCGGATCAAACATTTCGAATTCTGTTGTCTTGCTCTTCGTCGCCTTCCCACCTTCGAAGCCTTGAACAAGTTTTACCGAGTTTCTCTTCGGAAGGATGGTTTTCTCTTTCTCGGAGGAGTAAGCCCCCCGCCCAAATCTCAGAGTTCCCATCTGGCCTTTATAACTGGAAGAGAGCATTTTTCTATGTGACCAACAGGGTCATTCCTTCTACTTTGACACCGCACTCTGTTCCCCGTGCGGAGTACCCACCTTGACCAAATGCTTACGAGTCTGATCCCCTCTGCAAGATCATCCTCCAAAGGGTGGTTGACTATCAGATTGTCCCAGAAGTTGCCTTGGTGGCGGTGGGGATGAGCCGCAAATGGGGGCATCCCCTTCACGAACCTCTCTTTGTGGACCCAAAACTCGTTATGGTACATTTTCTTCTTTTTAATAGTGTTGATTCAGATTCTCCTTTATACTCTTTGTAATATATAATTTTATATCTTATTACCATATCAGCTATAATGCTGTATGATATACTGCTCGCACCCCCGGACAAGAGGCCGGTGGCTAGTCTTCTATGCCTGAGTACGAATGGGTCGACAGTGCATACCAAATTCTTCCACAACTTCTACCGCATATGTTCCCTTACTTCCGAAGGTATCCCTTTCCTCTTCTAATTTTTCTCCTTATTGTGTTTTGCCTTTCCTTGTTCGGGACTGCGCACCTATTAGTGCGTGATCATATGTTAACCTTCCTTCAGGTGGTCCTGAAATTCATTATCCACCTATTGTTCTAAAAGACTCCCCGTCCCCACTTCGAGGTCATGTTCAAGAAGCCACTGACATTTGCTCGATCGAAGCCCCCGTTTCTTGTTCTATCTCCAAGCCGAGCAAACCCAAAGGCAAAGATACCGGATCATATGTTATTGCTAAGGGCAAAGGGTTGCATGAATCTGGGGTTTTGAAAGTCCGGATTAATAAATCTTCTACCAAGGATGCCCCACCCCATACCGCTGATTTTATTGGGCATCCTTCGCTAGCACGCCCTCCGCCGTCCTCCGGTTTTAAGCGCAAAGACATCGCTGGTCCCTTTTGTCTCCCAGACGCAAATGCGCCAACTTGGGCGATGTGTATTCAAAACTGAAGAGTCAAGCTGTTTTCGAAGCTTCTTACTGTAAGTACTTTTACGTTTGCTTTTCTTTTGTTGTTTAAAATATTCGGCCTTTTGTCTAACTGTTATCCTTCTTCGTCTTTATTTCAGAATCACCACCTCTATACTATTCAAGTCCCCATACTGGGGAGAAGGTTGGTATTATGGACGCCGGTACTGCGGGGATTGAGAATTCTGCTACTCCTCCGGCGTCATCTCTTACCCCACATTCTTCCCATTCCGGTCTTAGCCCACAGCCTGCTGCTGTTGCTGATCCATCCAGGCAGGTCGTTGTCACGAAAACCAAGAATTCCTTAATGTATCCTCCCAAACCTTCGAAGCGCCTACCGATCACATCTTCAGCCCCCGCTACTTCCGAGCCTGTAGTTGGAGCAACCGCACCTGAGGGACCATTAAATATCCGGTCCCCGAAAACTGGAGAAGGTTTCTCCCGCCTCTTTCAACCACGCCCAACCATTGTTGAGGACGTGTCGTGGCTTTCAGAGCATCCGGATATGTGCCGTAACTTATTAATCAACATGATTCCTCCCTCGATGGTGGGCACTATTACTGGGAAGACGCACCAAGAAGTATCCGACAGGGTGGCCATTGCGGCGGTCAGTCTGATGGCCTATATGGTCGATGTTTGTACCTAATGGGCCAACTGAAGCCCAAAATTGAGCGGTTGCGTGAGAAACTTTCAGATCATGAAAAGGTTGTTGAAGAAAATCGCTTGCTGAAGGAGAATACACACAAACTCGAGATAGAGCTTGAGAAGAGATGAGTTGCGCTTCTGCAGTCGCAGGAGCAGATTGTGCGCATGGAGCAGGAGCGGGAAGGGCTTTTAAAAAACTCAAGCAGAAGATATGGATTCCCTCAAAAGGGGATTGACTGAAAAAACTTCCTTGCTTGTTACTCGCGAGCCCAAATTGTTTCTTTGAACCATGAGGTTCAGCGTGTCGAGCAGGCTCGTATTGCCGAGGTGCAGCGCTGTGAAACTGTGGAAGAGACCCTTTGATCTGCTAATGAGAATCAGATATGGTTTCTGAAACATGGTATTTCCCTTTGTGTAGATGCAGTGTTAGGCAGCGAAGAGTTTGCGCTTTCCGTTGCGGGATTAAACATTGCCTCAGAGCAAGCTGGGTTTCACGATGGTTTATATGCGGGCTTTAAAGCCACTTAAGAGAAACTGCCTCTCAACTCTGTTGTAGGTTTCAACTCAAAGGCCCGTGAGAATGTGGGGAAAGCTCAAGAGACCTTTGATAAGACTACATATCCTGTACTTGGAGCACTTAGTGGATGTGACACTATACCGGAGCTTTACCGTTTGATTACTGAAAGTCCGAGGAAGATGATGATGAAGGTGGAAATTTGTCGCAACAGAGGCCCAATACTTGTGGAACTGATTAAAGTTTTTGAACTTGTTTGTCGTGCCTTGTAATGAATATCCCTTGTTTGTTCGCTGGAACACTTTTGCTGTTGGTTACTTGTAACTCTTGACTTGTTATTTTTTATGCTTCCTTTTGCTTCTTTGTTGCTTGTGTATGTATGCACGAAGTGCTTATTTTTGTCGTATCATGTAGAACGGGTCGTCGGACCTCTTACTATTTCACCGGCTGTCAAGGTGAGTTGCGTTCGGTGTGCATTCCGGAGTTTTGATTACGCACTTATTTTTGAGTTGCCGGTGGGTGTTCCGGTCTTTCTTTGTTGTTCTGATGTTGGTTATGTGTCCGGACTTATGCATATTTTTTGGACTACTGGTGTGCTGTCCGGACTTATGCCACTTTTTTATTTTTAGTGCTTTTTTGGACTTAAATCGTCCTTTAGTGTTACCCATATATTTCTGGGTTTGCCGTGAGGTAATATGCACCCTGCGGCCCTTGTCCATTTGGCCACACAGTCCAATGGTCAAGGGAGGCTGTGTTGGCCACCCCACACCTTGCTGCTGCAACGTGCTTATTACCACAGCATGGCTTGATATGAATATGATCAATTGAAGAATGAAGATACTGACATTCTCATTGCAAAACTTTTTCATTCTTCTTAATGAATTACATATAACATCGTCACAGTTGATCTGAATTCCAAGTGCGGGGGTAGGTGTTCCATCCAATTGGGTTTGCTTATACGCGCCTTTCCCCAAGTTTGTTGCTACTTGGTATGGACCTTTCCATCGCTGCCCTAGCTTTCCTTGAGGTGCCGCACGGCTTGCTTCATTGAGTCTGAGGACATAGTCCCCAATTTTGAATTCTACCGTGCGGACTTGTGCATTGTAATATCTTTTCAGTTTTTCTTTGTATTGTGCCTCCTTGATGGCTACCATCTCTAGCCTTTCTTATTTTAAATCCAAGTTCAACCGCAATTCTTTCTCATTGCTTTGCGGGCATGTTACACCTATCCTTTTTGTTGGTAGCCCAATCTCAGATGGTATTACGGCCTCTTGGCCATAAGTTAGACTATACGGGGTTTCTCCGGTACTTGTCTTGTGCATCACGCGGCAGGCCCACAATACATTAGGCAATTCATCCAACCAACAAGGCCCTTCACTTCCAAGGCGGGTTTTTATTCCTTCCACTATCGTTCTGTTATGCCTTTCTACTTCGCCATTCGCCTATGGATGCGCCACCGATGTAAAGGCCTGCTGGATCCCCATTTCTGCGCACCACTGTTTGAACTTCGTATCCGTAAACAGGGTTCCATTGTCGCTTATGATTTTCAGTGGAAAGCCAAATCTGCATATTATATTTTCCCACACAAATTTCTTTATGTTGAGCGCCATGATTGTTGCTAGTGGCTTTGCTTCCACCCATTTTGTGAAATAATCTACCGCAACAATCAAGAACTTCAATCTCCCTGGTGCTTCTGGGAATTGTACCATGATATCTATGCCCATTGCTGGAAGGCCCATGCGGCTGTCACTGGTACTAACTCATTCTTTGGTCTGTGCGTTGCAGGCGCGTGTAGCTGGCACTACATGCATTTTCGTAATTGAAATACTGCCATCTTGTGCATCCCCGGGCAATAATACCCAATGCTCATTAGCTTGGTAACGACCGCCCGCGGGCCTGCATGTATGCCGCAAATGCCTTCATGCACATCCTTGATTAAGAAAATTGCTTATTTTTCGTCTACGCACCGTAGCAACGGACCTAGATAAGAACGTCTGTATAATCTTCCAGCTTCTACCCCAAAGCCCTTTGCTTGATTTTCATAGCTTGAGATTTGGACTTCGACAAGTCCCCTGTTTGCAAATACCTTAGTATAGGTGTCATCCATGTTTCCCCCTCGATTCTCATTATATTCACCACATTTTCTTCGATAGAAGGCTGCTCTAGCGTCTGCACGCATACTTGTTTGGCCAGATGACTAAACTGTACCGATGCCAACTTGCTCAAGGCATCGGCCTTTGTGTTTTCTCCCCTAAGGACATAGATTACTTCGCATGATTCAAACTGTGCGGCGACCTATTGGACCTTCTTTAAATACTTTATCATGGAATCTTCTTTCGCCTCGAATGCTCATCCGATTTGCTTCACGACAAGGTTAGAGTCCACATGAGCTTTCACTTTCTTTGCTCCCATTGTCTTGGCCAGTCTCAGACCTGCGAGCAAGGCTTCATACTCCGCTTCGTTATTCGTGCTCTTAAAACAAAATCGCAAAGAATATGTTATCTCTATTCATTCTAGGCTGACTAAGATCAATCCTGCTCCAGACCCTCTTTGTTTACGGACCCATCAGTATGTAGTAACCATGTCGGCTCATCCGCCTCTGTTCTTTTCAAGCCAAGTTCTTGTTGGATGTCTTCCACATTACTTGCGGGAATTTCTGCTACAAAATCGGCCAAAACCTGACCTTTGATTGCGTTTCTGGCTTTGTAGGATAGTCTGGCGGCCCCTAGTTCTATAGCCCACTTTGCTAGTCTGCCCGACAATTCTGGTTTTGACAAAACTTGGCTAAGTGGATAATTGGTTAGCACCTCAACTTTGTGTCCTTGGAAATATCTCCATAAACGGTGTGTAGCATTAACGAGAGCCAGGGTCAGCTTTTCCAGTATTGGGTATCTTGTTTCTGTAGGTGTCAATATCCGGGTTACATAGAATATTAGTAGTTGAGCACCTTTGCATCCTGCCAACAGTACTGCACTAACCACATGGTCTGTTGCGGCTATATACAATTTCAGAACTTCACCTGGTATGGGGCTCATCATGATCGGCGGAGAGCATAAGTGTTGCTTCAATTGCCGGAATGCCTCCTCTGCGTCACTGGTCCACCTGAAGTTTGTTTTGGTCAGGCAGTTCCTCAGGGTGCGTATGAATGGTGAAGATAATTCTGCATTTCTTGCCAAGAATCTATTTAAAGCTGCCAACCGCCCATTCAACTCTGGATTTTATGCAGGCACAGTGGTGATCGCATGTCCCTTATTGTGGTGATTTTGTCTGGATTGGCTTTGAATCCGTTCTTTACCATTACCACCCCCAGAAACTGGCCTTCCTCTACCCCGAACGAACACTTAGCGAGGTTTAACTTGATGTTGAATTTTTGCAAAGTGTCGAATGTCTCCATGATATCTAAGAGCATCTGGTCTTCTTCCTGGCTCTTAATTACCAAATCATCAACATAGACTTCCACGTTCTTTCCAATTTGCTTTTTGAAGACATTGTCCATCATGAATTGATATGTTTCCCCTGCGTTTTTTAGTCCAAATGGCATTTTTGTAAAACAAAAAATACCCGCATCTGTATTGAACGTTATTTTTCCTCGTCTTCTTTAGCAATCTATATCTGGTGGTAGCCCTAGTATGCGTCCAAGAAACACTTGAATTTGAAACTTGCTACCGCATCGATTTTTTCTTCAATATCTAGCAGTGGGTACGCATCCTTTGGGCAGGCGTTGTTGATGTTCTTGAAATCGATACACATCTCCCAGTCACCGTTACTTTTCTTTACAATAACCGGATTGGCTATCCAGGTTTGGTACTTCACTTCACGGACAATACCAGCTTTCTGTAGTGCTTTAACATGTTCGACAACCTCCCTACTCCGTCCAGGGCCATCCGTCTTTTCTTCTGAGCAATTGGTTCAGCCTGTCTACATGTATGCAATCTGTGTTCTACAATCTCCCTAGGGACCCCCGTCATGTCGGTTGGTTCCCAGGCGAAGACATCCATGTTTATTTCAGTACCTTTTGCAATTGTTCTCCGGTTATGGCTATTAACGATGTGCCTATAGTTATCAATTGATCTGGGAATTTTGGGTTGATCATGACTTTGTCACGAGGGATGTTGATTTTACTTGCGGTTGATCTGAAAGGGGCAGGTACTTCGCGTATCGGCTGGTAGGGAACGCCTGTTGGAGGAACATCAGAATGGATAACCGCCTGCCCTTTGGGTGTATTGAAAAATATTGCCACATGTGGAGGCAAAACAACTAATCCATACTGCGCCTGTTTTGGTCGCCCAATAATCAGGTTATGCCGACTCTCCGCTCGTATCACGTACCATTCCACATCCATAATTATTTCGCACGCCCCTTCTGTTAGAATAACAAGCATTCATAATCTTCCCAACGGCGGGACCGCGTCGTCGGTGAAACTTCTCAGGAATGTGTCACACGGCATTAGTCTCCTTTGGTCCTCCTCATCCAGCCTACAGAATAACCTTCATACATTACGTCTGCTTCGGCGCAGGTGTCCAGGAGAATCCGGCTAATCTTATAGTTCTCAGCGAACTAGTGATGACGACTCCCTCTAAGGCATAATGGGTGGCAATATCAAAGGTCGTGTCATCCATTCTTCTAAGTTTGGAGCATTCCGCTTGGGTGGCTGCCTTCCAACTCCCCCTTATTTTAGCAGGAGGTTGCGACCTCTTGTGTATTTCTTTGAGGAGATGCGACAATTTCCCGGAGTGAACGGCCATATAGATCTGTGGTTGCAGCTGAAAGCAGTCATCTGTTTGTGGCCGGTGTCCCCGTGGTAATCACAGTACTTCGACTTGTCCCTTGGTTTGTTTGGATCTATCGGTCTGGGTTCTCAAAATTCAACATACCTGCAATCAATAACTCCCTCGGACTTTTGATTAGTCTGTTCGCCCATCTTTGGGGTGCCACCACTTGTTGTGCCCCCTGTCTCATGAAGTCTGATTGTGCCGTCTTTACTTGCATCTGCTCCGGATGATGGTTCCAACCGCATCCATACATTACTACCTGAGTTACCCGTGAACCTCTTTGACTGGCCCAGCTTCCACTGATCTTGTTTGTCTTTCCTTATCTCTTTCTTGTCAAATTCTCTACTGTTCTTGATTGCCTTTTTTTCCCTTATATAATTCCATGCTACGTCCATCACTTCTTTCATCGTTGAGGACAAGCCATCCTTACCATGGAGCTTGCTCACCAGATCATCATTGCGGACCCATTAACGAAGCCGCAACTAGCAAATCATCCATTACACCTGGGATTTGTAGACTCTCTCTGTTGAATCTTGTTAGAAAATCCTCCGTGGATTCGGAGTCTTTGAGGCGAATATGCAACACCTCTGTTTTGTTTTTGATGTATCTCTTCTGTTGGTTAAATTGTTGCACGAATGTTCATAGCCATCTATTGATCCTGCAGGTAGGCTATCGAACGATACATGCGCCACTCCCGTCAAAGTTTGCACGAACATATAGCACCACACTGGCATTGGCCATTGCTCCATGGTACCCGCACTGTTAAAAATTCCCAAATGGTCACCTGGGTCCGTTGTGCCATCATACTTCCCTACCATTGCTGGCATCTTTTGATTTGCGGGGAGTTTAGCCCCCGCGATTCCTTCATAAAATTTTGATATAATCACCGAGTTCATAGGTTTGTAAGGTTTCATTAAATCACTTATCTTAAGATCATCACCACCACATGTGCCATTCCTAGTGTTCGTTGTAACCTCACCCGCATTTTGCTGTGAAGCCTGCATCATCTGTGCTACCTGCACCATTTGATTATAGGCTAAAAGCGTGTGCTGTTGCGCTTGTAACCATTTTATTCCATACACGGGAGGTATTCCTTGGTTCGTCATAAACGGTAACCCCTGACCGTAAGGCGCTTGTGGTGTCACACCCCGACCAAGGCGGAATATGCTGGTGCGTGACGAAACGTTCATTAGCTCATGACACTAAGTCTTTGTTTGTTCGAGATTACAACTTCGAAAGAGACTAGTTATAATTAAAATGAATAATTATAAATATATAATTAAGCGTATAATTAAGTATAGTCAAGTATAAGTATAATATAAGTATTCCAACTACCGAGTACTATTATACTATGGGGTTTTTTGTTTTATGGCAATTTTGGAATCGCTGAATACTAGCGATACCACCCGATCATATCCAATCCAGGAGGAAACCCGGTACGATGGGAAACCCCCTTGTGAGATTCGAACCTAAGAGTCGTAGTGCAAGAGTCTTACCTCGCCACCTAGATGCCATTGTGGACCTAAGTGATATTTTACAAGTCTAAATTCATAAGTCTTAACTAATAACTACATATATATTTACAAGTTTTAGGTAATAAATTCATAAGTCTTCAAATGTTTATATACATAATAATTACAAGCTTTTAACACTATAAGTTTACAAGTTTTATAACCTCAAAGAATTAATAAAGTGAAAAACATCACTAGAATAAGTATAAGAATTTAGCCCAAGTATTTATGTTCTAGTCCATAACTCACGAATATCCTAACCCATTCACATAAGGGATTAGCACATTCCATATGAGGACATGGCCCACCATTAGTCATATGGTATAGATGTAAAAAGAAAAGGACCCGGCTGTAGGGGCTCGAACCCGCGAGCCTTAGTTAGAGGTCCCAAGCACAGACTGACCACAAAACCAGCAATGATCAGTTTGTCATCTGTATTGAATCTAAAATAAATTCAACCGATGTCAAACCCATGTTACTAATTATGGATTTGATATGATAATTAAAAAGTTTAATTCAAATAAAGAAGATGGCTAAAAATCGGATTTGGGTCGGCATTAACTGAATTCGAGAAGGTAGCCCATCTACAAGTCCCTTAATGGGCCAAGTGTCAAACTCATCCATTCCTCTCCTGTGAATTCGTGCTGGGCGGTTTTGAAGCTATGAATCACACCTGAAATTGGGTTGATAAATGGTTTGTACCAGAGATCGCGATTATGTTGACAGTTTTTGCAATGATTTCCGTCACTCAGCAACGTGTCACGGCTGGATATGTTTCGGGATGAACACACCTTCATATTTGACAAGATAGAGCAAGTATACGATGATTTTGCTTAATCTTGATGCATCCGACTGGCCTGAATTTATTCGCTACATGTCTACGAGCACGATGGTCACATCAATTTAATGATTTGTTCACAGATGCGGCATCCGAGTGGAGTTGCAGGTTTCAGAATTTCGATATATGTTTCTTTGATTCCCCCGGCAAGACTTGAAGAATTGAGTATTGTGAATGTGTGGTCCGTCCCGATTAAATGATGTTTGGTCTGCATTTATAGACCAAGATTGAAAACTAACAAGAGCATTAAAGCTTTGAGGTTGATTTGTGTTATACCCACTTTGATCGGGATTCAAAGGACTTAAACGGATTATTATGATTCGGTTTCAAGTATTAATCACCAAACGGTTTCAGTTTTAGCGATTAAATGTGTTGACCGACAGTTAATGATGGCTGGCGATTATGGAACCAATCGGATAAGGTGATCGAGTAGAAGGATATCAAGAATTAGTGATTTGTTTACAACTTCCTCCTAATTACAATTTAGTCCCTCTAGTTATTTATAACTTAATTAAAACAAGTTTTAAAAGTTTACAAAATACACCCTTAACTTAAATAACCTATATATATTTATAACATAACAAGATTTCTAACTAATCTCTATTATTATTATTATTATTATTTTATATAGCATTAACTATTTTGGATTATTTAATTTCAAATATATCATTTATGTATTATCAAGTTTAAAATTCATAAGTTTATTACAGTTTTAGTTTTACGTAACATGTAATATACGAACATATATATTATCACATTTCCCAGTTTTACAAATATTTATAATCGAATTCCAAGTATTAACATTATAATAAGTTTTAATTAACAGGAATTCACTATAGCACAAAAGAATTCTGAGATTCCTTTAATGCTCTAAGAGTTGTACGAGATTTCTAAAAAATAGAGTGTACAAGAGTCCTAAACGTATCTAGAAATAGCGGGTATTACAGGGTATGAGCAAGTGAATATGATGGGGGGTGGTAGAGAGTTGGGTTTTAACTTCAATAGATACCATCCGGGCCTTAGGAACCACCCGAACTTTAGCTATGCCAACCCGAACAACCAGATGAACCCAAATT
>JAOXOA010337117.1:0-13374 GCA_028566315.1 Rudbeckia hirta
CTTGTAGACTATGCCTAAACCCTTTGTTAAGGAGAATCAACTTTACACTTACACCAAAGCAAAGCTTCTTTATGGACACTTGCGTTTTAAGGTGGAGTTTATCATAAAGAAAGATAGTCGAAGGCCTGAAGATCTAACTCATGTGGTTTTGAAGTCTGAGTGGTTGAAGTTTCTTAAATCTACAGGGCTTGAGATAGGTGATTCTGTAAGGCTGGAATTCAGAAAAAATGATTCGGTGGTTGGCGGTGTGGCGGTTTTCCGTGTTTGTTAAACAACTTGTTGCTCTTTCTTTCACACACTTGTATAAGTGTTGTGTACTTTTGAAGGTGGAAACTGTTTGTCCACCTTTTAATATGTATATATGACAATCTAGTATGCTTTATGTTTGAAACTATAACCGTTTGTAAACTTCCGGATGTTTTGAAACACTTTGTTAAATATTATCCAATGGAAGTTAATATTCAGTCTTTACATTTTCAGTTTGCATTTGTCTAAACTTGCAGTTATGTTTTCTTAGTTGCTGTATACTTGAATATCTGTGCCAAATGGTTTCTTTATAAACTGTTATATTTGTATTTTATTAGTAGTTAGATTGTGTAGAGCAAACCTCATTACACATCTTTTATATTCCATTTGTACACATCCTTCATTAAATTCATCAGAAGAGTTTTTTAACCCTGCAACAACTATACTATTTATACAGATTTCTGCTTTGAAAATCATCAATAAGAGTTTTTTAACACTGCACCAACTATACTATTTGTACAGTATATCAGCTTTGCAAACAACAGATGATTGCAAATTGACTGAAGTAATTGTAAAGTACTACTAAGATTGACTGAATTAATTGTAAACTACTACTAAGATGGATAAGTTTGTCAAGTTACTCCCCCAAAAATTTAATACAATATGATGTAGCATAAAGAATCATAAACATTGCAGAACTTCTTTGTAAACTACATTGATGGTCTTTGTTTGAACTTTTGAATCTTTATCTAGGATAAGAATTTTCAGTCCCTTTTTGCTTTTTACCCTCGAGACAGCCACATATAATTGTCCATGACTAAAAACTGGACGTGGAAGAGACAACCCAACACGATCAAGTGATTGTCCTTGGCTTTTGTTAATGGTCATTGCAAAGCATACCGAAATTGGGAATTGTTTCCGAGAAATCTTTACGGGGATCCTTTTATCGGTACGGGGATCCTTTTATCGGATGGAGACATTTTCAGTCTTGAAATTAAGGTGTGATTACCTATGTTTGTTCCGGTAATGATTTTTGCTTCTATAACATGTTTTCCCAATCTCATCACTTGCAATCTTGTACCATTACACAAACCATTTTGTTGGTCAAGATTCCTAAGTAACATCACTGGAACACCGACTTTAAGAACCAACTTATGGTTTGGTAACCCAGCTAATTTCAGATTGTTTATTAACTTCTGTTGAGAATAAAGCAGCATCAATATCATTATGATCATTTGATTCACATAACCCATCAGAACTTAGATATGTAGTCGAATCACCAGGCATCATTTGTAACAACTTATCATTTATGCATCCGACAACATCATGAGTTGGGGCAAGGATGGCTCTTTCTTGGAAATACATCGGATCATCCAAACTGTCAAGCATATTTGGGTAAGTAAAATCAATTAACGATGATAGAGGATCATCTCCATCCTCAATCAGTAAGTCTTGGGGTATTTGAATCTCGGCTTCACCGTCATTTGGCTCGGCTAATACCCCATCCCCAAGCTTTAGGATCCAATCAGCAAATTCTTGAATCTCTTGTAAATCATGTTGTGGTGTTCCAACTTTCAGCCTCATATTCACTGTTAATTTCAGAACTTCACAGGAATGCCATATGTAAGATGAATTTAAAGTTGCATTCACAATGTCACTTCTTGTTCCTTTAGGAATTACAGGTAGGATTTGACGAAAGTCACCACCAAAGACCACGACTTTACCTCCGAATACTTTTTCCTCGGTATTTAAATTGCTAGAACGTAATATATCTCTCATTGTTCTATCAAGAGCCTCAAAACAATTCTTATGTATCATTGGAGCTTCATCCCAAATTATCAACTCCGTTTTTTTATTAATCCAGCAAGATCACTGTTTGGATCTATGGAACAAATTGAATTCTCAGTAATATTGATTGGGATAACAAACCTTGAATGTGCAGTCCTACCACCAGTTAGCAAGAGAGATGCAATTCCACTGGAAGCAACATTTAGAACAATATTTCCTTTTGAACGTAATGCAGATGTTAGAGTTTTCCAGAGAAAGGTCTTACCCGTACCTCCATATCCATAAACAAAGTATACTCCTCCTTGGTCGTCACTTACTGCTTTCATGACAGTTTCATATAACTGTTTTTGCTCCACAGTTAAACTACTTAATAATTTCTCATGCTCCAATGTGAGGGCCTTCTTATCATACAGGAGTTCATTTCTAATTAACTGATTGTTGATAGATGTAAGACAATTGTTTTCTGGTAATGCCATGTTCTCGAAATTACTTAGTGTGCTACCATTATTAAGTAACAACTGTTCAATATATGAAAGACAAAGATTCTGAATTTCTTGTTCGGGAAGTTCCAAACCTGCAATTTCGTTTAGCATGTTATTATTAAATTTTATATACTTATGTGTTGGTATAATATTAAAACACGGGACATATGAACACAAAATACCTGGCCGATTTAGAATCCGTCTTTGCATATGTAAAATGTCCTCACATAGTAAGTGAGAGGTTTTAACCCACAGAACATCTGGACGTGCTATAGAACCTGAAAGTAACAACTGCACAAAAAAAGTTCTTAAAAAACTTGATGTAGCCCAACCTGAAGCTTCGGTAATAGCCTCCACATATTCTTTATCATCATCTAGAAGTCCAAGTTCGAAACATGCATCTTTGTAAGTTTGAAACACCTTCTGATTAACCTTTTTTATATCATCAAAGCTTGTTGGTCCAATTACGTGATTTAACAGAATTCTCAAGTAATATACTTCACCAAGAGACGGAGGAACATAACATATTCTGCCCACTGAAACCCGACCTTCAAAAGTTCTGCGTTGCCACTTCCTAAGTTTACGTATCCAAACATAATATTGTGGCAACTGGACGTATTTCAAAGTTCTTGCAAAAGGATCGCTGACATTTAATTCCATCCATTTAATGAACATTGAAGATTTGACAGTAGGATCTGTAACAACATCACACAAATTTGCATCATCATCATAAATTACACTTTGCTCGTCTTGGCAATGAAATGCTAAAACCTCAACAGGTGGATATCTGTAATGTATGTCAAATCCAAAAATCCTCCAGGCAGCTTCAGAAGCAGAGACATACCTTAAATTACAATGACATACGTTAGTTAGACATAACTAAACCATAATAACAACTAAATTAATAATGGTGTTTACATTACAAACTAAAAAAATTACCTACAGTCCAAGTACTTCTTCACCTCATCTTTTGTTTGATTATTTTCATTGTTTCCTTCATCATTATTTGTTTGATAAATGCTGGCTGTGACTCGGTCCGGCCCTTTATTTATGTATTTGAACAAATACTTTATCGAGGAAGATTGATTGCACCATTCTACATTGATGTGGCATTGGTACCTTCTTAGAAGTGTAGCATTATAAGGAACAACATATCGATTGTCAAGAGCAATTCCACCTTTTTCTATGGTATTTCCGGTATTACGTCGCCTATATACAGGATATCCTTCAGAATCAACACAAGTTTCATCTTTCCATTTTTTTGGGAACTTCTTTGAGCATTTACCCTGAACCATACATGGACAACTTGGATTATCAATTCCACAAGGCCCATGCATCATGAATTGTTTGATAAGATGATACAATTCTGGATCTTCTTTAGGATTTGGTATTTCTGCACTAATTAAACGGTCCACATTTTTTGCATTTGGAAACTTGTTTGCTGGACCCAAGAACAAACAGATATGAGCATGAGGCAAGCCACGTTTTTGAAATTCCACGGTATAAATTACTGAAAAAAAACATGTAAACAAAATGTACTTATTATTAACATATATAAGGTCCAAAGTGAAAACATTTAAATAGGTACTAACCTGCTTTTAAAGGACCAAAGAATTCCTCCTTTTTGAAGTCGTTTATAATTTCATCTAATTTAATCTTGAACATTCTCGAAATTATATCAGGTCTGTCTTCAGGCTTAAGTTTCTTATTAACCAAACACCTGTGAATCTCCGGCCAATTAGGATTGCAAGTAATTGTTATAAATAGATCAGGATAACCAACTGCCTTGCATATAGCCATGGCATCCAAGTATTTTTGCATCATGTACCTACTTCCACCAGTAAAGGATGATGGTAATAAAATACGCTTACCAGAACCTGATGCATTGTTGTTTCCATTTTCAACATTCGTACTCAAGTTTCTGAAAGTATTGGTTCTTAGCTTTTTTTGTTGACATTTTATGAATGACAATCGATCAGACTCTACCATTGTATAAGCATCAACTAAGAACTGATGAAATAGTTTCTTAGCATGAAGTATGAGTGAGAACTCGTCAGGTCTATCCTGTATTCGATAACAGAAAAATTCTCTCATAGTAAGCCTTGTGTTTCCTCTCTCAGCATCACCTTGAATGCCTCTGTGTTTGATATCTTTATGGAAACCATCTTCTGCAAATGGAAAAATAAGTGGATATTGAAGTGCAAGATAAGCAGGATGTAGCTCACTTATTCTTTGTAGAGGACCGGCTTGTGTGGTCAATATAATGTCACGGTTATGAAGTCCAGTCTCAATATCTCCAATTATTAATCCGGCCACTTCAGACGTGCTAGGCAAATTGTAGGTTCGCCCATCTTGAATTCTGTTCCCAATAAGTTTGAGCCTGACTGTTTCACAATCATGATCCTTGAAACAATCTCTGACCATCCGGAATGACTTCACAAGGGGATTGCAATCATCAAGCAAATTCTTTAATAGGTTGACTGTATCACGGTTAAGTAAATTTTTCGCACCTCTCGATGACGTCCTGCCAGAACTGTTGAAATACAAGATAATATTAAGCAACTACATTTATTATTTATAATAATATGAAAAACAGTCAAAATCTTTTAACTGAGTACCTTAAAGCTTTCTCTCTATTATCCGTCTCGTTCTCCGGATCAAAGATATAAAGTTGAGAGAATTTGGGTTGTTCGCCAGGCCCTGGAAGCAAGCTCCCAATTCGGTGATAATTTTGACCTTGGAGTCTAAAAACATATGGTCCCCTACCTCTTGTACAACCTTCATTTATCTTTCCACCCATGGATGTGAATGAGAACATCATGTTATAAGCTCGTATGTTATCCATAAAATTATTGGCTGTTGGATGTTGAGATGTATAAAGATTGTATAAGAAAGGAGGAGGCTTTGCAACTCCTGGAAGCTCAACATCACCAGCTTTACAACAAAAACTAAATGCACTTTTTGTACCCCGCTGATTACCTCTGATTTTCTCAAGGTCCCAAACCATTGCACTACATATGGAACATTTATTCGTTGGGTCTCCATGATCCTTATAATCTGTTTATAAGTTACATATAAAATAGTCATCTAGGAATGTCATTCATATTGAATAATTGCTGAAAATGTGTAATACCTAAAGATAGACCATAACGTTTAACATATGAATCTTCAAGTCGATTCTCATTAATCTCCAAATTCAATCTTGGAATGTCATTAATATTGAATAGCTTTGACTTTTGTTTTCTTTTCTGGGATGAGTTTGAGCATGATTGTTTTCTCATATGACTCATGTCTGCACAATTGAGTATATAAATATGTTTAATCTTCAATAATGGATCAGAATTTGTTCTTACACTGCTATGTTTGCACTTTTGATATATTCAAATTAGTGGATCACAATTTGTTCAAAAAAATAATAAATTAACCTATGTTTGCAGCTGAATCAGTGGTCATGTTCATAGTGGATGCTGCCAAAAATAAGTTCAACAACGTATATATCATAAATTAGAACATAAGCTTATGAATGTTGGTTATGCATTGAAATCCCAAACAAATACCTTTACCGTTCGGACTGCCAAATACAGGCGTTGGTGGCATGTATCTTGAACACTTGTTGGCGGGTGTGGACGAATTGACTACAGGAAACAAATAAGATTCAATGTATGGTGAATGTGGAAATGTTTGATATAATTTATTTTTGAAACATTTCGGCCTCTAAAATCTGTAAAGGAGACTTAGAATGCATACCATTTGTTATATTGGAGAAAGGAATTCTTGAAAGTGGAGTGTAATCTTGTGGAGATTCTTTAAGAACACTTCTCCTCCGATTATCTAAAACATACTTCCTCTTCCTCCTGTTATCCAAAGAAGAAGATGGATACATATTGCAAAAATAAGAGTTTTGAATATTGTGAAGGAGATGTGAGAAATATAGTTTGCATTGGCTGTACAAATGATAGCACACTTCCAAATTAAGCTTGGTTTAAAAACATTTTAATTATAAACACCTACTAAAATTTCCCACCAAAATTATTGGTAAGTACACCCTACAACTATGTTAAAACTTCCAAATTAAGCTTGGTTTAAAAACTTTTTAAATATATATACCTACTAAAATTTCCCACCAAAATTTTTGTTAACTAAACTCTACAAGTATGTTACAGCTATAATCCCCCCCCCCCACTAGAAAATTAGTAAGTTGCCATATTTAATAACTGGGGGTGGGATATCTTTTCATCCAACTTCTTTTAAGATCATTTGTACTTGTACATGAACATTTGTAATGACTTTATTTGCTTATTGTAGAAGTTTAATTACTTAATGTAAATGGTAATTTGTAATAAATTTATATTTAACACTTGTTGGTAATGTTCATTAAAAGTTTAGGTACAACCAAAGTTAGCATTACATATATTATAAAAACATACAGCATAAAATTAGAGTTTAACATGTCTACCATCCAAAAATTAGAGTTTAAACTTGTTACCAGCTTACATTAACACCCACAAAACAAAGTACATGCAACCCTATTAAACATCAACAAAAAATGGGCATATCATTTGTTTTTGGCCCGCAAAAAAACAGTACTTGGACAACCACAAAAGCTTCTTAAGTCTGATTTAACTTGCGAATCTTCTTCAGTTTAGTGCTGGATTCCAAACCCGGAGTCTCCTCTCCTCTGTTATCGGGTACACTTGTGTCTGTGTCAGCATTCTCGACGACAGAATCGCCGGTAACAGAACACGCATCCTTCAATGATAGCACAAAAAAACTATAAATGCATTAAATTAAATACTTCAAATCAGCTAAATGTTCCTAAATGGAGTTATAATTGGTAAATATATTTACAGTCATCACCTTTGATCCTACAGCAGCTTGTGACGAGTCACCAAGGTTTGGCGTTGATACTTCCATAAATGGTTCATCTTGGGTGACCTATCAGTTAAAAATACAATTCTGTAAATTAATTAAGGCAACATGTGAGGTTAAAACAATTTTATGGCAGTATTTGCCAAACAATTGTCTATTGCTCCCAAAAATTACCACCTGTTCAACTTCTTCACCAACTGTCTGCTCAACATTCACCTATGGTTACAAACATTAGTTTGCGTGTTAATCTATTTTTAAGATACATACCAGGAACAAATAAAAGTTAATGTTAACAACAAATTAGGTTTATTCCTAACAATTAGTACCTGTTCAACCTCATCAATGATCAACTGCTCCAGGATATCAGGATCATCAGAAATTTTACCAATATTATATGCACTGCCCTCATGGTCAAGATTGTACTGCTCAATCTTGATTTTAAAAGCCAAACGCTTGTTGAGGAGACGTCCAAGCTCATGCGGGAAAGTCACAATGTCATCAGAAGCTACTTGTCGCTCACGGATATCACTGGCACTTAAGCCGATTGTCTTCTGAACATCCCTATCCCACATTACCAATGATGCACTGCCCGTCGAGTCCTGGACCCTAATACTCACCCTGAACCTAATATAAACATATAAACAGTCACTTATAAATAAATGATATAATGATATAATACATTAAGTAAAGGAGTAAAGTATGTTAGGACCATTAAAAAACCTACTTGGGAATGCATTGTGTGGCTATAGCTTTTTCTGTTCTACACCAGACACTATCACTTGCAGATTTCAGAAGTTCCTCAGACAGCTCGTCCTCATTCGCAACCTCTAGGTACTCCATCTTGGTAAGTACTTTTCTATTACACTTCCGGCAGGCAACGTAAAACCAACCATGTTCCTGTTCAAGCAGCGCTATTGTAGCAAGCAACACAAATTCTCCAACCTGAAAAGATTTCTCAAAGATTTAATAATATATATATCTAGAACACAAATTCTCCAACCTGAAAAGATTTCTCATGTCTTTCAGATTTTATAACATACATATCTACAAGACTTACCTCAGCAGCCTGCAGAATATCATCAACATGTTTTCTTTCATTGTTAACCAAAAACTCAAGACGGTTTGGATAGACAGTTTGAGTAGAAAAGCTTGTTTGAGAAGTAATAGCAGGTCCTTCTTTGATAATTAACCTATAACATATTTCCATATTAGTCTGGTTGGACATCTAATTAATCCTACATATTCAAAACATCACTTAATTATAGATTATTCAGCTAAATTTTTGTACCTTCTTCGGAGGTCATGACACTCTTGAATATCTTCATTCAAGAAAACCCTGATACCAAACTTATCTGTCTGAACACTAACATTTCCTGAAAGTGGATGGTAATATCATGGATGATAGACTGGTCAAGAATTGTCTACAACTGATTTGATCAGAGAACAAAGTAATTTTACATGTACATACTTACCCTGCCATTGTTTGAGTGTTGCATGCTGTAAGATGACGATCACATGCTCAGCTGAATTGTTTGTATCAGCCCAGTTCTTCCATTGAAGAGCATAATTGTTCCATAACGTGCAACGCATCACAGTACCCCTGTTACAGAAGGATTGCCATAATGTTATAACGTAAAATATATTTCATTTACACATGACACATTTACAAACGTGGAATTTAAAACAAACAACATTATGGAAGAATTGCCATAAAACAAACACCTGTAATAGAAGGATTGCAATTAATAGTTACATCTAATTTTTTTTATACTTACATTTATAAAAGTATAAAAAGTAGAATAGAAAAAAAAGTAGAATATTTTGTTGACTGCATGCATATAATCTATCTAATTTGTTTTATAAAAGTAGAATAGAAAAACAATAAAAAGTTTACACATTTTGAGGTGGACATTAAAGCCAAACTATTAAATATGACAGTGGTTTTTAACTTTATCATTGTTACTTTTATAAAGATCTATCCATTTACACGTGCATATTCAATGTAATTATCATATAAAGGTGGACATTGATACACAAAATAGATATGTGGCAGTCTGTGCACACTGTAAGAACATTCTATTTTCAACATTGAATATTTTCAACATCAATGTTATATTCACATTTATGGCAGTGTTTGCACAGTTGAAGCTTGAGTAATTATTCCATGGTGTTTGCACAGGGTAAGAACATTCTATTTTCAACATTGAATGTTATATGCAGTTTATGGTTTTTTGTACAAATATTTTGAAGCAAACCATCATCTCAAATGACCATTATTCATAATAATTTCAGACCAGCTTAAACTGCATATAAACTATTCAAGCAAAACATCATCTAAAACACATTGTAACATTATTACACTACATATAACATTGTTCATAAAAACCAACATTCATTTAACATTCATACACAAACCATTCAGACACAAAACATTAACCTTTTTTCATTAAAACCACCATCTTTGTGAAATTAACACATATATTGAAAACTTCTGCCATCAAAAACATTCATACACATCATATAGCATTCAAACCTGAACATACAAACATTAACACACATTTTTACACATATTACCGGACTTACTCAAGATCTTGAAGATCTATAAGAACCCTCTTGCTCTCCCCCTTCACTGAGCTAAAGACATCCAGATTTCCACTCCAAATGACATTTCCAATTACATCTGTTCAAAGTTTCAGAAGATTAGAGGATAAAAAATATCACATATATAAGCAAATGGATAATATAGACTCACCAACTGTTGTGACGTTTGGATCTTTAGTCATCGCCGCAGTAATGTGTTTCAAAGGCACGAACTCAAAGCCATAAGGATGGCCAGCAAAACCAACATCAGAGGACACCTCGGTACACTTGTAAAAGTTAAGCTTCAACTTTTGCTTAATGACTGGATAACGATCATCAAACACACCGACGCCCAACCGCTTCAACAACAACACCTCGTCTTCCTTCAGATATTTGTCAAATTGTGAAATCAACTCTTTCTTAACAGTTGCCTGAATCTTTGATCCCTGAATCGATGGAGAAATAGTTCAAATATACTAAGAACATATAAAAGATTCAAATGATAAAACAAAATCCGAAAGATTGATGCATACCTTTTCATCGATAAGAATCATGTCAAGCTTTTTTAAAGGATTTATCCATCGCCGGATTAAACGAAGCTTCACATTGACCAGATCCTTCGAGGCATCCAGTTCATCGATAAAAGAAAGCTTCTGTGACGCCATGTCGATGGCGGTAGGGTTTCTTCAGAGAGAAAGGAGAGCAAATTTGAAAATTGAAATGGAGTGTGAGAGAGTGAAGGGGATGATGATGGATGCTGTATACTTCAGGCGGCAAAAAGTACGGGAGTCTCGAGACTGCCAAATACAGGTTGATTAGATACTGTGATAATATCTAATTTAAATAATAATTATTAAATCTAATTTAAATAATATGAATTATTTATTAAATGGAGGAAGTGGGATTTATGATGCAAGAATGGGTGACGTGGATAGCCTGAGAGCTTGCCAAGTAAGCAAAGTGATGTCACGTGATGTATGTCCTTTATTAGTATAGTTAGATATTACATGATTTTTCTTACGATGTTGTTGTTGGGTCAGGTAATTGATGAACCAAGCTTATATGGTATTTGAATTAGAAGTAAATCCCATTCTTAGAAAAACAAGTTCCGGTACAAGACCGGTTATTGTTCCAAATGATGATTATTACAAACTGATTTTTGAAGAGTTTTGGTAACTACTACTAAAGTTACATTATCAACACCAGTTTTGTTATGGAGTAACCGGTTTGACATAAAAAATAAAATAAACCGTAACTCTTTGTTATAGAGATAAGCTTGGTATTATCGGTACCGATCCTGAAATTCACTAAAAGTTGGTACGGTACCGGGACGGTACCGGTAATCAAGGGTAAATTTCGGTAAAATACCGGTACTGTACCGACCGATACCGATCCTGAAAATCATAAAAAGTCGGTACCGAATTGGTACCGAAAGTACCTGTTAGTACCGAAATCGGTACGGTACCGGGACGTTACCGGTACACGGTACCAAATGCCCATCCGTACTTTGTTATACCCATTCTCATCCTAACTTTTTTATACTTTGTAGGTCGTCAAGCTATGAATCAACTATCCCATAAATCTATGAATCCAAATCCTATGAAGGTGATCAATTTGACCATTATTGAGTTACTCAATGGATTTCAAGACTGAAAGTTGTACAAGCGGCATGGCGACTTCATGACAGGTTCGAAAGTAAGGTGCAGGTATCGTTCTCACATTTTTGGAGAGAAAACATGGTCTTATTCTAGGCTATTGTTGTTTAGCATCAATGAATAGAACGGACTTCTTGTGGGTTATTAATGCTTGATGAATTTTGGTCGGTAAACATGTATTCAAGGTGATGAAAAACTGCTATTTTCTAGCCTGTTCACCATTGGGTTAATCTAATTATTTAATATATTAAAATTATATATATTAATTGAAAGACTTCCTCTTATTTCAAAATCACCTCAATATTTTGCATTTAGCGTAAAGTACATAAATAGTCCTTAAACTTTACCAAAAAGTTGAATTTAGTCCCTAGTGAAGCGAAAGGTTAATAATAGTCCATAGCTTTGAAAATTACTTCAACTTTAGTTCCATGGCTCAACACCGTTACTTATGTCTGTTAAGTCTTTGAGTGTTTTGAAGGAAAACAAAGGGTTGGGATAAGACTAATATACCCTCACATTAAAGGCACATGAAAATACTTAACAGACATAAGTAACGGTGTTGAGCCATATGGATTAAAGTTGAAGTAATTTTCAAAGCTATAGACTATTGTTGAACTTTCGCTTGACCATGAACTAAATCCAAACTTTGGGTAAAGTTCGGGGACTATATATATACTTTACTTTTAAAACAAATTCAGCTAGTTGAAGTGAGTGATATCTTATCTAGTTTAAAGTAAATTTTGATATTGATAAAGATTGTTTATGATCCGTCATGATTTTGTATAGTTTGAGGTAGTCATATTATGACACACACCTAAGACAATGGGGAGTGGGGTGATAACCCACCTCCGTCGCCCTCTAAGTCACCATGAACATCACCCCTCTAGGTGATGGTGGTGGCGAACCAAACAACCCCGACCCAAGTTCAGTCGCTTGCTTCTTGCATTTTCAATAAATCTAGCCGTTCAACGACCATAATATTTAATAAATAAAAAGAACTTTTTCCCTTTTTTCTTTTCACCAGCTATATAAACTCACACCGCTTCCAATCTTTTAAACCAAATCTCTCGAAAAAAAACCCTCTTAGCCTTTATTTAAAAAAACCTCTTTACAAATGGCAAGGAGGATGGTTCCATGGACCAACGAAAAAGGAACTTCGCTTACACGGGCATGGATCATCGCTAATGAAGGATTCGTCTCGGTTACGTATTCATTTGGTAGAGAACTTTCCGAAACGTTCCACAAGATTGTTGGCGAAACGAACCGTATCCCGGACGAAATTTGTAGCAAGTAGCGGGACTTGAGAATAAAACTAGAAAGGTTTGACGGCCGTTTTCGCGTCGCAATGAACGGTGATAATATCCAAGAGGTACAAGCGACTGAGCTAGCTCATCTCTTGTATTTTAATGACTATGGATATCACTTTAGGATCACTGATTTATGGATGATAGTGATAAATGAACCTCACTGGCTGCCAGTGCAAGACACACCCCAAGTTATGTAGTTTGTTTTTCTATGTATTGAAATGTCTTTTTTAAATAATGTGTAAGTTTTTAATTATGTTTTATTTGATTAGAAAATAGAAAAAATTTAAAAAGTAAATAATTAAATCATTATTAACGACGTCACGTGACATGAGTCGTCCCAGTATGCTATATTGCCCACTTCACCATTTTGATAGATTTTCTCACATGTTAAATTGTTAATATGGCGTTATGTGACAAGAGTCACCCCTCAAAATGGTAGCCTCACTC